>JAOQML010013450.1:0-12133 GCA_027568935.1 Erythroxylum urbanii | reverse complement strand
TTCTCTATATAATAACACATTAAGGTGCTGTTTATTTACACACCTCTTTCCCTACAATACCTTTGTCTTATCTGACAGTTAACATGGTACACAGCTTGTTATCTTAAAAGATCTCAAGTTGACTTTTTTAACAAAATGGTATACCATCTTAGTTAATCCAATTCATTAAATGATGTGATGGAAATCCCCAAAGAAGTACAATAACAACCTAGTTAAAATTTCATTGATATGCGGGATCTAGAGAGGTCCAGTAGTATGCAGCTTTATCCCTAATTAGTAGAGAGATTGTTTTCGAGAACTCCCCAAAGAAGTATTTTGATGAAATAATTTTTGGATTTTGATCCAAATGAATTGTAATTTTGTGATATAAATTATGACAGTTATGTTTGACATGATAGAGTTTTAAATCACATGAATAGATTATTATTCATTTTCTTTCCAATCGTGGTTTTAGATTGTCAGGGAGTCTTCATTGTCATCTATGATAACCATATGGGGGTTTTGTTTCCTAGGTTTGCCATGATGTCACGTTGCCTTAAATTCGAGGCAGTGTGCCTATCTTGAGTTTTAGGGCCTGGTCAGTTATAGGCAAGTGGAAGAATTTTGCACAAAATATTGGAGAAAAGAACATATAATTTTATGTTCAAATGCAAAATTCTATATTTGGAGTTTCCAATTTATTTTCAAGTTCTATTGCACTTGAAGAAATACTAAGATGTCTTTTGCCTTTATATAACAAGTTATATTGCTTCAGTTTCTTTCACCATTGGATATAGGAGCGATTCAATTCTTTAAACAACATTTTGTTTTCATATATTTTCCCAAAACCTAATTTGAAAAATATTATGACAGAGGGGAAAAAATTTTGAACTTTTAATTTTAAAGTGTCTACAATTGATTTTTGAACTTGTTTTCATATATTGTCCCAAAACCTAATTTGGAAAATATTATGATAGAGGGAAAAAAAATTCGAACTTTTAATTTTAATGTGTCTACAATTGATTTTTGAACTTATGCATTTATTTTATACATGGAAATTTATCAGAGGTGGTGATATATTATTTTGTAGGTTATATAATATATGACTATGTAACGAGAATTACATTTTGAAAATGGAAAATTAGTTTCCAATCTTAATTGTACTTCTATTCTTTATCTTGTTTTTACATATGAAATGGAAATAGATTAAATAAAAATGAGAAAGTTGGAAACACCAAAACTTTCTTGGCAACTAAAATTGACCTTTTGTTCACAAAGCTCATTTTCCTTTTGTAAACTGATACTTCGACCGTGTTAGAGAAATTGGTTTTATTTTTTTACATTTTGGTTTTTTTGTTGGACACACTTAAGTTTGGTTAGAGAAATAGGGTTTACATTGTTATTGCTTGATTCTTTGAATGGGCAATCACCTGTGATTCAAACATTGTTTCTTAGACATCTACAACTTGTTCCCTAGGAATGCTACCTTTGTCTTAGATTTTTCCAAAACCATCTTCAATTGCAGTGACTAATGAACGAATTGGAGGATAATTTTTGTATGTTATTTCTCATAAATGATAGAAATACATAGAGGGAAGATAAGCAATTGTTCTGCTATTCAATCCCTTGATTATTGCCTAGAAAGAAGTAAATAAGATCCCATGAAAATAGGGATTAGAAGTGGAAAAGATAAAATAATATTTTATAAAATAAACCATTGAGCAAATAAGGAAACAAATAAAGTAATAAAATTGAAAATATTCTTCCAACACTACCCCTCAAGCTGGTGAATATATGTTGATCATTCCCTGCTTGCTGCTTAACTATTCAATTATGACTCTAGTAAGTGTTTTTGTGGAATCATCTGCAACTTGTTTGCTAGTGGGAATGTGAGCTAGATCAATTAAACTAGAATCTACTTTCTCCTTTATGAAATGATGATATATCTCCACATGCTTAGTTCTATCATGATAGGTAGGATTCCTTGCAATCCTAATAGTTTCTAGGTTGTCACAGCACACCCTCATCTGAGGCTCTACTTTGATCTGAAGTTCTACCAAGAGTCTTTTAATCCATATTCCTTCACAAATTCCCAATGCTAGTGCTCTATATTCAGCCTCTCCACTGCTTCTGGCAGCCACTGGTTTTTTTTTTAACTTCTCCAAGTTACCAAGTTACCCCAGACAAAGGTATAATAACCTGATGTAGACCTCCTATCGGTCACTGATCTAGCCCAATCAGCATCTATGAATACTTCAATACTCCTTGTCTTGCTTTTCTTGAAGAATAATCCTTTTCCAGGAGTCATTTTCAAATACTTTAAGATTCTAAGTACTGTATCCATATGTTCCTGTTGAGGGTTGCTCATAAACTGACTAATCACACTCACTGGATAACTAATGTCTGGTCGAGTGTGAGACAAATAGATCAATTTTTCAACTAATCTTTGATATCTCCCTATATCCACTGATGTGCCTTCTTTTTGAAGACTCAATTTATAAGTTAATTGCATGGGTGTCTCAGCAGGCTTTGACCCCATCATTCTAGTTTCCTATAAAAGGTTGAGGGTATACTTCCTTTGGCACACTGAAATGCCCTTACTAGATCTGGCCACCTCCATCCCCGAAAGGTATCTCAAATAACATATCCTTAACTTCGAATTCTCAGGCCAAAGCACCTTTTAGCTCCTTCATGCCTTCCCAATCATCACTTGTAATAACAATATCATCAACATAAACTATAAGAATAGTCATTTTACCACTAATTAGCTATCGAACAAACAAGGTGTGATCAATCTGACATTGGTAGTAGCCAAGTTTCTTCATTGCCTTTGCAAATCTATCAAACCAGGCTTGAGGTGATTGTTTCAAGCCGTAGAGTGATTTTCTGAGCTTGCGTACCCTTTAAGGATGTGTAGCTTCTTCTAGTCCCGAAGGTATTTTCTTATATGCCTCTCTTCAAGATCACCATTGAGGAATGGCATTTTTTACACCTAATTGATATAATGTCCAATTAAGATTTGCAGCTAGTGATAATAGAATCTTAACAGTATTGATTTTGGCTACAGGTGCAAAAGTCTCCTGGTAGTCAATCCCATGCATCTGTGTGAAACCTCTAGCTACAAGGCTTGCTTTGTATCGGTTAATAATTCCATTAGGATCATCTTTCACATTTACTACCCAGGTTTGGTTCTTCTTGAGTGCATTCAGCTCATCATCTATAGCTTCTCTCCACTTAGGATCCTTCATTGCTTCCTAGAAATTTTCAGGTAATTTTTCAGTAGATAACTGAGTCACAAAAGCCTTAAAGTGTGGTGATAACCTGTTATAAGAAACAAAATTGTTGATTGGATGCTTTGTACAGGATATTACTCCCATCCTTACAGCTATTGGCCATCCTAACTCCTCAGAATTTGCAGTAGGTTTTGATTCATGGCCTTGCTCAGGAAATGTGATGGAATTTTCTAGTTCTGCTTCACATTGTGCCTACGGTTTGCCTTTCCTCCTTGAGTAAAACCGTGGTTGCACCTGAGGATTTTTGTCTTCCTGTCTGTCCACCCTAATTTTAGTATCCTTCTCTTTATCACATTCATTGTTTTCTGTGCAATTTTGGTCAGGTTTGTGACTGGAACTGGCCATATTAGTAGCTTCAAGGGGAATGGTGGTGTCAAGATCTGGTATCTCAGTCTAATGTTATCAAAATTGTGTGTTTCAGAGATGGTTTCATAAGAATCAGGTTTGGTTTGATCAGGACTAGGCAAAACATAGTTGTTTTTAGGACAATCAGAGTCCTTTATAGGTCTGGTTGAGTCATGGCTAGGTGCAGAAGGCATAATTTCTTGGTGTAGTGTGTTTGATGAGCCATCACTTACCAAAAAGAACCATTCACTCTCACTTCTCTCCCCTTGAATGGGTAGTTTTGGATAATAGGCTTGCGTTTCAAAGGTCACATCCAAAGTAACCAAATAACGCTTTAGAGTAGAAGAGAAACACTTGTAACCTTTTTGAGTCGAAGAATAACCCCAAAAAAATACACTTATGAGCCCTAGGTTCAAGTTTGCCACAATGGTAATTATGCAGAAAGGCAACACATCCAAAAATCTTTTGAGGTAGAGTATTAAGAAAGGGAACCGAGGGATAAATCTCAAGCAATTTTTGTAAAGGTGTATGAAACCCCAAAATTTTTGATGGCATTCTATTTATTAAATAAGCAGAAGTGAGAATAGCATCCCCCAAAATTGATTTGGAACATTTGTTATGAGCATAATAGATCTAGCAACCTCAAGTAAATGTCTATTTTTTCTTTCTGAAACACCATTCTGTTGTGGTGTATTAGCGCGTGAGGTATGATGTATAATACCATTGCTGGTTAAAAATTGACCAAAGGATTGACTTAGATATTCTTTACCATTATCATTTCGTAAAATTTGGATTTTTGTGTCAAATTGGTTTAGTATAAAGGAATAAAATTCCTTAAGTACTTGAAAAACTTCTGCCTTTTCTTTCAAAAGATATACCTAAGTCAATCTTGTATGGTCATCAATAAAGGTTACAAACCATTTAACATTGTTTTGGTTCTGACCCTTGATGGCCCCCAGACATGACTATGAATGTTGGAAAAGGGCTTAGTGGGTTCATAAGCTTGGCGTGTATAAGAATTTCTGGTGTGTTTAGAGCGTTGACGTAATTCACTCTGAAAAGAAATTTCCTTTTTACTGAAAAAAATTGGATATAACTGCTTTATGTAAGATAAACTAGGGTGGCCTAACCTATAGTGCCAAAGTGCAATATCTTCATTAGAAGATAAAATAGCATGAGCTTTATTCCTTCTTGAGTTGCAAATGTAATATAATCTCCTCTTCTCCGACTCCAAATCCTAGAAAACACAACCATCAACACTAGAATTAGCTGTGCAATTATGTTCTTTAGTAATCCTTTTCACAGATAACAAATTACAATCCAAGCCAGGCACGTAAAGTACACCACGTAAGATCAATTTATCAACAATTATAACAGTCTCAATCCCCTGAACTTTTAGAGCCTGTCCATTAGCCACCTTGACAGTCCTATGAACAGGACAAGGTTGTACATCAACAAGCAACGACTTATCACAAGTCATATGATCATTAGGCCCTGAATCAACAATCCAAAGACCACAATTTGGGAAACCCCCTAAAGTAGTACCATTATTACCTGTTTGGACCATGTTAATTGTGGATACAACCTTTTCAGCCTTCAAATCATACTAAGAATTTTCCTAAGCAATTCAACTTCTTATTTGCTCATTGGTATGTTATCTCTCTCGGTCTTGTCACCACCAGTAGTTATGTAGCTTTTGTTCTCAGTTTTTGATCTGTTTTTCTGATTTGGAAGTTTCCCATGAATCTTCCAGCATGTGTCCTTGGTATGTCCACCTTTTTGACAATGGTCACACCAAGGCTTACCTTGTTTTCTCTTACATTCTGGCCCATTTATTCCTTTGACAACGATGACAGAAGATTCAGAGGGATTTGTATTTCTTGGAGTGCTTTGCATCAGCAGCTTTCTACTCTCTTCACATTTATCCAAATTGACTGCCTCCATAATGGTTGGTAGTGGTTGGGTTGCCATGATTCTTCCACAAACCTCCTCGTAAATAGAGTTTAGTCCCCAAAGAAATTCATATACTCGTTCTCTTTCCACAATTTTCTTGTAGCAAGCCATATCTTCACTGCAAGCCCATTAGTGTGGGCCATAGAGTTCTAGCTGTTGCCACAATTTTACCAACGTGGTGTAATAACCAGTGACTGATTTCTCAACTTGCTTAGTTTCCCTTAGTATTCCTTTGATCTAAAACAGAGCAGCGGTATTTTCTATAGTGGCATACGTCATTTTGGCATTCTCCCATATCTTTTTTGCAGAGGTTGCAGGGACAAACTGCTCACCAACTTCGAGAGTCATGGAATTAACCAACCAGCTCTGTTTGTTTTTGGTCATCCACGCCTCATATTTTGAGTCAGAAGCAGCTGGTGGCTCGGCTGTGAGATATTTCTCCTTCCCTCTCCCTCTTACGAACATGCTGTGGGACCATTGTGAATAGTTGTTCCCATTCAGCTGATGGTTGGTTACCACTGACAGCTGCGTGTCAATGTTGTTCTGAGAAGAGGACGAGTTTCCTGTGCTGATAATGGTGTTCGGCGTTTCTAGGATTGATCCTGGTGGAGCGTTGCCCGACGGGCTAGTGGCAGAATTTTCCCCTGACTCGACACGCCACGCTCCTATCGTCCCGAGTGAAACCATCCTCCTTTGCGTTCAAAGCTTTGATACCTTAAACAAATTTGAGGATAATTTCTGTAAGTTATTTCTCATAAATGACAAAATTACATATAGGGAGGATACGCAATTGTTCTGCTATTCAATCCCTTGATTATTGCCTAGAAAGAAGTAAATAAGATCCCATGAAAATAGGGACCAGAAATGGAAAAGATAAAACGATATTTTAGGAAATAAACTATTGAGCAAATAAGGAAACAAATAAAGTAATAAAACTGAAAATATTCTTCCAACAACTAATTAAAGCAAACATTAGCCTTCTATTTTTAAACCGACTTAAAATTCAACTCCTATTTGCTAGGGAAGAAACAAGACAAGAAAGTGAATAAGTAGATCCAAGAAGTGAAATAATGAGAATATCTGAATCAGATAGATTGTCTTTGGCTATCAGAATTCTGGAAATTTTGTTGTTCAGATTAGCCACAACTGGCCTTTTATTGTTAGTAATATGGAGTTTGGTTAAACATCAGTTATGAGCTCCTGACAGGAAATAACTTGAAGATTGATCCATTTGTTGCTAGCTGAAGGTTGATATGAAATAATGGCTAACAGTAGTTGCATATTTATATTTGATACTGTCAACTAAACCTCTAGCTGACATTGAATATTAAACATATATTGTTAGAAAGTGCTTGTAATGTATTATTAAATTGTTTTGTAGTTTCTACTGGTAGGTATTGCAATTTATTATTCCCCTCCATAATTGATAGTTTTTGATTTCTTAGTATCATCAAGTATTTTCCAGATTGGATTACAACTACTTGAATTCTTGTTTTGCTGTATTGGTTGTCACAGCTGGCATTTTGCTTTTCCTCCTAGTTGAGAAGGTGGTCAGGTATGTTGAAAATAACTCCATTGAGAATAATGGATGGAGTCATGGTCATCGCCACCATCTTCACAAGGGTTTGAAGGATGCGCATGAAGTTCATGAAAAGAGTCAACCACACTTTTCAAAGGAATGTGGAGCTGAAGGTTCAGAAGACGTATCTGACAACTCTTTGAATGGTGTTAATATGACACAAGGTGCATCTCTTTTATGTAAGGTAAGATAAGGAGATAATATATTTTAATTTTAACTTTTTGGCAGTCAAAGTTCCGTATGATATCAAGCATCATTCTTAGGTTTGGAATGGTGCAAAATAATCTGAAATTTGAACTTTAGGCAGTCGAGATTGTAGAATATCAGGAAATGTGCTACAGAAAAAGGTTTGACCTAACAATAAATGTACGTGGCTTCTGTGCATATGCAATATCTTGGTATCCTATTAGAAGCTCTCTGGTACTAATGATTTCTAAATTTGAAAATATACGGTGTTGACATGTTACATTCTAATTATTGTGTGTAGTAAGCAAGCCTGAATGACTGTTTCTCTTTCTTTATCCTCTGTACTTTGCAAAAGGAGCCCTCAGTACGACTCTAACAAACATAATTTTCACCCTGAAATGAACGTGACCAATTGACATGCTTCGATTTTCAGAGAAACACTATGTTTGACAGTACGGATGATGAAACAGACAGAGATGCTTCAAGAAACTCTAGTGATAGTATCAAATCCTTAAACAAGAAAGATACTGATTTTCACCCATCAAGCCTTGTGTTTGGTTATCTTAATCTCTTCTCTGATGGTGTTGTAAGTACCGGTTCCTTTTCCTTGTATTGCCTTATTCTCCTATTCATAAAGCATGCCACAGCACTTGTGTCAAATTAAAGTTTTCTTAATTTGTTTGACCTAAAGAACTACATACAGTTTCTATATGCAATTTATGTTGATATGACAGCACAATTTCACTGATGGAATGGCTTTGGGGAGTGCATTTTTGGTTTATGGATCTGTTGGTGGATGGTCTAGAACTCTGTTTTTGCTTGCTCATGAGCTTCCCCAAGAGGTTTGATTGCTCCCTTTTGTTCATTGATGTAAACAAATTTCATTAGTTTGGTGGCATTTTTATGTTGTTGATGTAGGACAAGTAAAGGACAGCTATTTCAAAATTAAAATAAGAACGCTATCTCTATAGGTTGTGAAAAAAGTAAGTAGACATATTTCTTTATTAATTTTATTGAAGCAAAAACCTAAAAACTTTTGTTACATAAAGATAGTAGTTTCACTATAGCAACTCCTGAAATCACATCTAGGACTTGTAAAGAAATAGGCATTATGCTTAATTTCTAGGAATCACTCTTAAAATGAGAAAGCATCACACTTTCACACGAAAATTCATAACCTGAAAAGTATCCTTACTCCCATGTCATTGAAACATTTAATCTTACCTATGAATTGTGTCCTCTTGGTCGTAATCCTACCTAAATAAGAACTCTTAACTTAAAATACTCTAATAGAAATTGGATAGGCTCTAATAAGGGTTCTTATTATTTCCTATTAAACTTAGATCATAGTCCAACAAAGATAAACTAAAATAAAAATACTTCAATTCTGTTTTTAATTAAGGAAAATTATTAATTAAAAACATAACTAAACTGACTTATGTTTTGCATTATTCTCCCCGACTTGTCGAGAGTCAACCTATGATTAAAAGTTGTTATCCATTGTCTCTAGCATGTAAGTCTTTTCCTTCACTACAACTTGTCTAATTTCCTTGTCCTTCATTATCTTCAGCCCTATTGCTAGAATTTTCCTCGTCTACACTTCAGATTACTGGCCCACTAGGTTCTCTGCGTTAGGATTTGTCCTTCTTAAAAACATTTGTTAAGGCTGTTCAAATTCTCCAGAATTTGCAAAATTTGATTCATCTTGCTCTTGGTCATTGAACAGTCCCTTATACATCATTCTACAATGTGTTGACATTGCGAAACACAAAATTTGATACCAAATTAGTTTAGGAGGTATAGAAGATATATCTAGTAGGTAACAAATGATGGAAATTGGAAATTTTGGGCTGCTGGATTTCTGTTAGGTTTGCTGAAATTTGAATTTCAAGTTTGAAATTGGAGTACAGAATGCTGAATTCTAGCCTGAAAATTCTCTCTTCTCCCTTCATAATTGATATATATATTTATATGAAATATTTGGTCACTTGATCCTAATCCTACTTGAACAAGGGCTCTTAACTTAAAATACTCCTCAAAAAATTAAATCTTAATCTAATAATAATTATTCTTATTATCCTTCTTGGAAAAAAGGCAAATTCATGGTTAAATTTTACTGTTAAGTGCACTTTGGTCCCATGAATTTTATTTTTGCTAAATTGACTTCAGATTGTTAATTAGACCTTGATAGAACTCTAGCTTTATAAACTAGAGAAAGTGTATGTTATTGAACAGATAAAGGGCACTTTACTGCTATTACAAAGGTTATTCCACAGGACACCCCTTCCAGAGCTGAAATGCTCCTGTCTACAATATCTTTCTTCTTACTTTTCCATCCCTCTCCCCTCTCCCTCTTTGCCTCAAAACCACCTACTGAGGCCATCTGTTACAACCCAGCCCTTGTGCCAACACAGCCACTAACTAACTAACTCAGTCTTCCCTGCCCCCTCTTTCTTTCTCCTCAAGTATACTCTCCATATCCTAGGCTTATTTACATCTCTGTTATTATCCCCCCTTCCTGAATTACCCTCGACCCCATTGCTCCCAACATTGCTCCCCTCTAGAAGAGCAGCCTTATAACCATTGGTGTGTGGAGTCCCCTCCTTAGTAAGTATTCGGCTAGCTAAGGCATTTTCAGGATCCACGACATCATCCAACTCCACTTCCATTCCGTCAGGCAAAGTTATCTCTACAAAGTAGTTCCCTACAGAGACGCATGGAACACCAGAAGGACTCTAGAATGTAGGGGTAGTTTGAGCTTATATGACACTGCTCCATATTTTCCAGAATTTGAAAAGTCCCAAAGTATCTTGCCGCTAGCTTTTGATTAATACGTCGAGCTACTGTTAGCTGTTTGTGGAGACGAAGCTTAAGAAAAACCCATTCTCCTACTTGGAAAGATAGTGGAGTTTGTTTTCTATCATCATACTTCTTCATCTGGTCTTGCGCCCTATTCAGATTGTATTTAGGTTGATGCAATGCCTCATCTCTGTCCATTAACTCTCTAGCCACTGCCTCCACTTTAGTTTCTCCTTGTAAATACCAAACCAAAGTTGGGGGTTTCCTACCATAAACCACTTCACAGGGAGTTGAACCTGTAGACATATGGAAAGTGGTATTGTACCACAATTCTGCTCATGAAATCCAATAGGACCAATGCTTAGCTTGTTCAGAAGCAAAACACCTCAAATAAGTTTCCAAACACCTGTTGAGAACTTCTGTTTGTCCATCCGTTTTCGGATGATAAGAGGAGCTCATTTTAAGCATAGTAACCTGCAGACAAAACAACTCCCTCCAGAAATGGCTAACAAAAGATCACGATCACTTATGATCGATTGTGACACTCCATGTAGGCGTACTACCTCTTTAACAAACACCTCAGCCACATGTTTAGCTGTACAAGGGTGCTTCAATAGGATAAAATGGCCATATTTAGATAGTCGATCTACCACGACCAGCACTGCTTCATACCCTTTAGATCTAGGAAGTCCCGTAATGAAGTACATTGAAATGTCTTCCCAAATCTGATTAGGAATCGGCAAAGGTTGCAGTAGACCCCTAGGAGATATGGCAGCATATTTCTGCCTTTGACATGTATCACAAGACTTGAATGGCCTATAAAGATTGCTCGCAATTCTCCTATATGTGTGCAGATAACCTGAATGGCCTCCGATAGGGGAAGAATGAAACTCTTTTAGGAGTAATGGAATAAAAGTGGATTGAGCTGAAATCACCAACCTTCCCTTGTACAAAAGAACACTTTGATGCTATAAAAACCCGGTTCTAGAGGTTGGATCCTGCTGCCGATCCCTTATAATGCCACTTAATATAGGGTCTTGGTGCACCTCTTGTTGGAGGATTTGGCCATCAGCCCACAACGGGTAAGAAATGATGCTTTTCAACTCTCCTTCATACACCCGTGACAATGCATCAGCAGCTTTGTTTTCTGGTCCCAGTTTGTAAATGATCTCAAAATGATAACCCAAAAGCTTAGCCATCTAGCATTGTTGATCCGTAGTAGACACCCTCTGTTGCAACAAATGGCGAAGGCTTTTCTGGTCTGAATACACCACAAATGATCTGCCCAGCAAATACTGACGCCAATGATGCACCTCCAACACCAATGCCATTAGTTCCTTCTCATAAGTAGACTTAGAAAGGTTTCTCTCCAAAAAAAGCCTTACTGTAGTAGGCTATTGGTCTCCTATTCTGCATTAAAACTACACCTACCGCCTTGCCCGAAGCATCACATTCAAGAAAATTTTGGTAGAGCTAATACTGGAGAAGTAGTCAATGCCTTTTTTAAGGCCTCAAAGGACTCTAAAGCTGCTAAGTTCCAATGAAACCCTTCCTTCTTTGTTAGTTTGGTGAGTGGTTTTGCTATTTTACCATAGTTCATAATGAACTTTCGGTAATATCCAATCAACCCAAGAAATCCCCTCGCCCTCTTAACATTTCGAGGACTAGGCCAGTTCACAACAGTTGAAAACTTTGTTGGATCAACAACTATTCTTTTCTGGAAATAACATGACCCAAATATTCCATTGTTCGCCTTCCAAAACTGCACTTTTGTTTGTTAACCGCAAACTGATTTGTTTTTAAGACCTCCAAGACACTTGCTAAGTGCAAAAGATGTGTGAATCAGAGCTTATTTGCTCTATATTACTTTTATTAGAGACTGCAGTATATATATACATGAATAGGTTTACAGAATAGGATAGAAAATCTGTACAGATATGGAAATATAATCCTAGGATACTATATATCTACAAGATATTGCTATCTAATTTAAAAGATC
>JAOQML010013430.1:0-12134 GCA_027568935.1 Erythroxylum urbanii | reverse complement strand
GATTCTACTATCTCCACCACTAACATACCATAGATTCATGATCAAGGGGACTTTGTAGGGTTGTAATGTTGATGAAAAGCTAATGAATGGATGAAATGGAAATAATGACAAGTGCAATGCAAGAGTGTTAAGAAACAACTCAAAGTAAGCTAAAGTGTAACCATTAAATGAACACCAATGTGCAAATATCAACTTTAAAGAACCAATCATTAATCTTCAACTACTAAAGGATGCCTTATTTCAAACTTTATTCTTTTTGACTAAATTATCCCTCTTTCTTTTCTTTTTCTCTTTTTTTTCAAAATTCTTTCTTTGTTTTTTTTGTACATTTTCTTCTCTTTCTTGCCTTTTTCTAATATTGGCAAACCTAACCCAAGAAGATAAAAATAGCAACATCAATGTTGCATATTTAGTCATAAAGAACATAATGTAACTCATGCAAAACACTTGCTCAAAAACAATGGAATGAATGAAAGTGAAAGGCTCAAAGGGGTAAGCAAAGGTCAATTAAAATGGCTTGTATTTGGGTGAAAGGGTTTAGAAATGAATGTCCCTATCATGCTCACAAATCTAGGTATTAATGCAACTTTGAAAAAGAATCTAGACAAGTTCTAAAGGCTAACCAAACTCGGTGGAAATAACACAAGATGAGAAAGAGAAGTAAGGATTAAAAATCCTTCTGACAAAGCTTTCTCTAAAATATTTCCTCCTAAAATCAAGATATAAACCAAGGTTAATAACACTGCACTAAAGGCACTCCACTATGCTAATCAACTAAGAATAAAAATTACGCAAATCAAAATGCATTCAAACCTTGACATGCCAATGTTCACATGCATAAGCAACAAGGATTTGAAAACAAAGCCCAAGGATTATAGAAGTTAAGTCAAAAGGTGGGAATCACAGTAGCTAATCATTCTCAAGGGATAAACTCAATCAATTGAGCTCAAAAAGTTTAAAATTTTTAAAATTTTCATATTATTTCAACTCAATCAAACAAACAGTGCATAATGCAAAGTTAATAAAATGGAAATCTAAGTAGTGATAAAATAAATCAAGAAAATTAATCCTCCCCCACATATAGTCAATGCAATGTCCTCAATGTAAGAAAAACAAGTGTAGTCAAAATGGCAAAAGTAAGGGGAAACTAAACTAATAACTACTAAATGAGAATAAACAACTACAACTACTTCCTACTAGAGAGGTTCCCTCCCCAACCCTTACTGTGAACTATCTCAACAGACAGATATCACCATCAATATAATAGAAAGTAAGGGAGAAGGGTGGAAAGGAACAATCGTGTGATTAAGGGGGTATCTAATCCTTATAGTAGTGCTTAAGTAGATGACCATTGGTTTGTGAAACATGACCAGTTGCTTCATTCACTAACTCTACCTACCAAATGAAGGCACCTTGGTAACTCTGAAAGGGCCCTGCCACTTAGTGATGAACTTCTCGGGCATCAACTTTAACCAAACCTTGAACTTTAGAACCTTGTCACCTTTATGGAACTCTTTCCTCATAATCTGTCTATCATAAATCATTTTCAACTTATCTTTGTAGATTCTGGCATTATCATAGGAGTCAAGTCTCATCTCTTTAAGCTTTTGGAGTTGCATTGTATGGTTTTTAAGTGAAGATTCAAGGTTTGCATCACATGCCTTGATCGCCTAATAAGATTTATGCTCGATCTCCAAAGGCAGATGACAAGACTTACCATAGAGCAACCAAAAAGACACATGCCTATAGGGGTCTTATAGGTAGTTCTATAAGCCCACAACGCCTCCTCAAGCCTTTCACTCCAATCTTTGTGAGATGATTTCACATTTTTTTTAGTATCTGCTTCACTTACCGATTGGAAATTTCAGCCAACCCATTTGTTTGAGGGTGGTAAGGAGTAGCCAACTTATGATTAACTCCATATTGTACAGGTAGAGACTCGATGGTCCTATTCCAGAAATGTGTTCCTTGGTCACTGATGATTGCTTTTAGAATGCCGTACCTACAAAAGATATGAGAACGCAAAAAATTGGCAATAGTATAAGCATCATCTTTCCTAGTTGGCACTGTCTCTACCCACCTAGACACATAATCTACTACAAGTAATATATATGAAAACCTAAATGACGGAGGAAAGGGACCCATAAAATCCATGCCCCAAACATCAAAATTTTCACAAAATGCGTAAGTCTTAAAGGCATTTCATACTTTCTACCTAGACTCCCAAACCTCTGGCACTTATCACAAGACTTGCAAAAAGCATAAGCATCTAGGCCAGTAAAACCCACACTCTAAAACCTTCCTATCAGTCCTATTAGCACTAAAATTCCCCTAACGATAAAGAATGTGCAAAGATAAGGATAGAGAGTGGATCTCATTGTTAGGAACACATCATCTGACGATCTGGTTACTGCATTGCTTGCAAAGAATTGGGACATCCCAGATATAATATCTTGCCTCCCTCTTCAGCTTATCAACCTGAAACTTAGACATAGAAGGAGGCACAAGTTCAATGACAATATAATTAACAATATTAGAGTATCAAGGCTCCTAAATAGTCAAGGCAAAAAATGCAAAATTAGGAAAGGAATCAGTAGTAAGATCAGAAAAGTCAACTCCCTCAGTGCCTTCAGGTAACCGACTAAGGTGGTCAGCCACATAATTCTCTACTCCAGCTCTGTCTCTAGTTTCAATATCAAACTCCTGTAGTAACAAAGCACATCTTAAAATTTTGGCTTAGAATGGGGTTTCTTGAACTAGTACTGCATCACTATATGATTTGTAAAAACAACCACTTGAGAGTTTATTAGATAATGTCTAAACTTATCTAAAGCAAAGATTATAGCAAAAAGTTCCTTCTCGGTAGTGGTATAATTTACTTGAGCGGAGTCAAGTGTCTTGGAGGCATAGGCTATCACTCTAGATCACTTTTCCTCCCTCTGACTAAGCATAGCACCAACTGCAAACTTAAAAGCATCATATGATAGTTTAAAAGGTAAATCCTAGTTAGGTGCAGTCAGAATAGGAGTGAAACAAGCAAAGATTTCAAAGTGTCAAAGGCATGTCTACATTTATCATCAAAGTGAAAATCAATATCTTTTTTCAACAATGTAGAAAGGGGTAAAGCAATTGTACTAAAATCTTTTATAAAGCGTCAATAAAATCCCGCATATCCCAAGAAAGACCTCAAATCTTTAAGACAAGTAGGATAAGGAAGTGAATAAATGATTTCAGTCTTGGCTCTATCAACCTCAATCCCCTTTTGGGAGAGGTGATGACCTAACACTATGCCACTATCTACCATGAAATGACATTTTTCATAAACCAAAACCAATTTTTTCTCAACACATCTAGCAAGAATACGTTCAAGACTAAGCAAGCAATCATCAAAGCTATCATCATAAACGGTGAAGTCATCCATAAAAACCTCCATATTTTGCTCTAATAAATCACTGAAGATCGCCATTATACACCTTCCTAGTCACTTCTTTCAACTTCCTATAGTCTATGCACATTCTCCAAGAATTTTGAACTCTTGATGGAATAATTTCATTACTCTCATTTCTCACTACTATGATACCATTCTTCTTCAGTATTACCCATACTGGTCTTACCTACTCACTATCTAATATGGCATATATGATCTCCTTGGTGGCTGCTTAATTAGCTTAAACCCTTCAGCCAAAAGGATCTTGTGTGTGCAAACCAAGGGATCAATCCCTAGTATGTCCCCTAAAGACCAATCTATAGACCTCCTATATCTTTTCAACGCAGAAACTAATCTCTCTTCTTCAGAACTACTTAGAGAACTGGAAATAATAACAGGAAATTTGTAATCATTAGCAAGAAAGACATATTTCAAGTTAGGCAGAAGGGGTTTCAATTTTAAATTAGGGGGTTGCATAATAGAAGGAACTAACTTTAGTATATTAAGTGCATTCAGTGTAAGTGGTGTGTCCATATGGCTTGGGGAAGGAGATATAAGCTTAGTGTGGTGTATATGTCCTCCACTTCTCGACTTAGTGCCACCATCAGATGACTTAGAAACAACATAATTAGGGCCAGTCTGATCAATAAAAAATAAAGTAAATTAGAAGTGGAGTGGGAGTAGAAAGGTTTAGAACAGTAACAGGATCACTGCTATCCTCTTCTAATATTCCAACACCATTTGAAGGAGAAACTACGTTTGTAGCTTGTATAACAACTCCTTTATCATCAGTTCCTGCAAAATCAAGAAACACACCTTCCTCAAGGTTATCAAGTACAGAATCAGTAGTAATATCATGATCAAAATAAGAGGGTGCATTAAAATCATGCGGAATGGAAAGCCAGCTATCCATCTCAAAATAATAGACATATGATAAGTCACCCTCATATGCAAAAAAATCAGAAGAATGGGAGGAGGATAAACAAGTAAGTGCATCATCATGATTCACAACCATATCATACCAATCAGGCTCATAAACATCAGTCTCATACAAGTCTTCCTCATCATTATTATGACATTCAATCAAAATAATACCCAAGTAAGAACAATCTTCATAACTATGGCTCATAGCTTCTAAAAGATCAAATTGAACTTCTTGATCCCCAATTCCTATAGTGATAAGAACCTTCGTCATGTTAATTATGGTTTTAACAATTAGAAGGAATGGCCTACTTAGAATCAAGGCACCCTCAGTAGGGAGCTCATTAGTCATTTCCAGGATATAAAAGTCAGCTGGGAAAACAAGACCTTTTACTTGCACAAGGATATCCTCAAGAATGCCTTTAGGGTATCTCACCGTCATATTAGCTAAACCAAGCACTACACTAGTGTCTTTCAAAGCTTTAATACCTAAAGTCCTATAAACAGAGGTTGACATGACATTAATTGCTACACCTAAGTCAAGTAGGGCATGAGAAATAGTAGTTCTACCTATGGTATAAGGAATACTGTAAGAACCCAAGTCTTTGCATTTAATGGGCAACTGTGGCTTAAATAAGGCACTAACACTCAATCCCAATCGGATTCTCTCACTATGCCTATAATTTCTCTTATTTGTACATACGTCTTTCAAGAATTTAGCACACTTAGGCATCTTTTTAATCAATTCAAGTCATGGCACATTCACCTCAAGTTTGCTAAACATTTCAAACAATTCATCATTTTCTTTCTTGTCAACAATCTTTTTACTAAGTAAGAATTTGGAAAAGGTAAGTCACAAATGTTTACCTCATCACCTTTGGAGTCAGAAGGTGATCTTTTCTCCGTTGGTCTCTTCATGATAGTTGTTGTTGCCTTTTCATCATTTTACACCACTGGTTGTTTTTGAGACTTCTCAAAGAGCTTCTTTTCTTGTAGGCTTTCAGATTAAATAGAAGCTTCTTTCTCATCTTAGGAAGTTTCTTGAGTAGTGTTAGCAGGAGGAGACTCAACTTTTATTTCCTCGTTAACCATTTCTTCATCATTTTCATTCTCTTTGAATTGCACTTTCTTAGCACCAATTTCCTTACCACTTCTCAGTGTGACTGCATTCAAAGATTTAGGATTTATTACTGTGTTGAAGGGTATAGAACCACTACTCTTTGCTTTTTGTTCACTCAAGTTATTGGAAATTTGAGTAACAAAAGTGTTTAAGTTCTCATACTTAGTCTCTATTTGCTCCAACTTAGAGAACATATTTTGTAGACATGAGTCCATCTTATTTCCCATAGTATTCAAACTTAGCATTAGTTTATGTCTCCTTGTGATCTAATCTTAAATTAATCTCGGTAATGCCCTTCATGATCATAGCAAATTCATCACCCTTAGAAACAGAAAATGATGTCCATTGATTAGACACCATTTGATTGGAAGAATTTCCTTGAGTGTTGCCTTGATCCCCACCCCATCTAAATTTATGTTGATCTCTCCAACTCGGATTAAAGGTGTTGGAGTAGGGATCCCTCTTTTGATATTGGCCATTCCTATTTTGGTAGAGGGCAGAAACTTCTTCATATCAAGTATAATTATTAGAGGCATGCATCATGGACCAACAATACTCATAACCAGCTACTATAGCTTAAGAATGACCCACTGAATTAACTTAATTGGCTTTCACATTATTCTCCAAAATACTAAGTCTTTTCTCCACTCGGTTTCCCAAGGCAACAATTTCAACAAAAATATCTTAGGAAGAAACCGAAGAGGTATTGTACACCTTTCTTGTGTCTCCAGATTGAGGATCATTAGTAGACATCTTTTGAAGTAATTCCCATGTAACATTAGGACTCAATTCTCTGAGCAAACTATTTGCAACGATATGAATTGAAGGCTTGTGATATGGAAGCAGCCCTTCATAAAAAGAGTTGACCAGATCATTCTTTGAAATATTGTGGTGTGGATAATGGGCTAGAAGTGTGGTGAACCTTGTCTAATAGTCATTCTGGATTCATTATCTCGTTGCACAACACTAGTTATCTCCTTTTTGAGCCTTGAAGTTTTAGAGGCAAGGAAGTATTCATCCAAGAATGTTCCTTTCAACTGATCCTAGGTCAATGTGGAGAAATGTTGAGGTAGTGTGTAAAGCCACTCCTTAGCCTTGCCTTCTAAAGTGAAGTGGAATGCTTTCCTCAATACATCTCCAAGATTTGTCATGGGTGGTTTCATGGAAGAACACACCATGTTCATAGTCTTCAAATGCCTGTATGGATCATCACCTACAAAGCCATAGAATCTAGTTAAGGAAGAAATTAATGCTCCTTTAATTTTAAAGTTCACATCATCAGTATAAAAGTCGTGAGGGTCATAATCAACATTGGAATTATTAATCTCCCTCATGCTTGACAAACTCACTTGTTCATATATATTTTCATGTCATTTGGATAGGTTTTATCATTAAAATTGGCCTTTATAGCTTTATTTGATTATTATTTGAATTATTGTGCCTTTCATTTAATTTGTGTTTATAAGGGCAAAAATTGTCGTATTTGTTTTAACTGTAGTGAAATAATTTTTGGACAATTGATGTTATTTTATTTGTAATTTTTATTGTAGGCTACTTGGAGAAATTAGACTTTAAAAGAATTGAGATAGCATCCCAAAATGCAAGCAACTAGAAGGAAAAAAGAAAGCCAAAATGGCACACCACATGAACAAAATGACGCACAACAGTGGGAAGAACCAAAAATGCACATGATCCTGGAGAGCAAGGTACAAAACGCGCAAGCTAGATAGACAAAATCCAAACGCAGAGTTCAAAACGAAAGACGCAGAAGCTCATGGAAATTTGACAAAAACGACAACGTGCGGAAGATAAATGAAGGAGGCTTATGAGTCTGGAAAAATAAAGCTAGAAAAATGACAGCGTAGGTGTGAGTTGCGAGGGTTTTAGAGTGCAGCTACAATAGGAGTGAACCAACTTAAACTGTTACATTATGAAATAGTCAAGGGAGCGACAGGAGGGCGGCAGTGGCTGTGTGGGCTGGATGGAGAGGCATGAAGTCTTTGTGCATGAAGGGCTGGAGGCGTGGCTGTGTAGGTTGTGTCATTTGTGTAGAAGTAGTTCTGCGTGATTGTTTTTGCGTGGTTAGCATAAGGTGAAGGTCTGCATGCGCAGTGGCTGTGAGTGTTGTATTGAAGGTGTGTTGATTGTCTGCTGGTGGAGCTGAAAAAACGTGAAGAGAGGAGGCATACGTGCTATCTAGGCTTCATTTTCGGCTCTCAACACCCAAAATTCCAAACCCTCATCTTCCACATTCCATGGTTGACCACCGTTGGAGCTTAACATTGGCAGCATCTTCAATGAATTTTCGTGGCTAGTTCATCATAATCCTTTAGTTCAATGGCAAGGGCAGGAGCTTGGAATTTTATAAGGGAATTTAAGTTGCATTTATCTTTTAATCATTTAATTATTTAGTGATTCCTAGGTTCTAGGATAGCTATTTAATTATTTGAAGTTATGTATGAATTAAGTCTTTGAGTTGGAAAATTCTGTGGCTAAATTATTGTTTAGCAATTAATATTATGCTAATTTTGGATTTAATTTCATTACTTTGTTTTAGGTCAAGACTTGGTATTAAAATTTTACTGACTATTTGGTGATTATTCAAGGTGGCTTTAATGATTGGATTATTATATCAGTTGTTTGTGTTAATTCCATTTTCTGAATTATTGAGTGAAAATTGAGCTTTTGGTTTTAGTATCCTTCGTTCTATTTTACTATTCTGGTGGCAGTTAGAAGATTAGAATTTTAGAAAATATTTTTGTAACAATTCGAGGTGGCTCAGTTGTTGGATTAAAAGCTCGATTTTAATTCTTGGTTCATTTGTTTTAACTCCCATATCTGTTTGAGTGATGATTGCCTATGCTATTGAACTGGAGGATTACATTATCATTGTTAGTTAATTGCGTCTTTCTTCTTAATTTAATCAACTCATTACCATTTCTTATTACTCATTTTAATTTTAAAATACCAAAAACAAGTCCTTAGTGTTTATCTCAATTCGTTGCAAACTTTAGCGGTAATTGTTCAAATCAAACCCCATTTTATAGTTTAGGTTGCATTACATTTAGTTACTTAGGAAATTAATTTCATCTTTTTGTTCCTCAAAGAGAATGACCCGAGGTTGCGCTATATGCAATCCTTGGTTAAATTTTTGAAGTAACCCCAAGGCGACAATTGGACAAAGAGGTTATTTCAAGTGGCGTTATTGCCAGGGAACCAAGAAATTGGTTACTTAGTAACTAAATGTCAAGTAACGTTTGACTGGGGATATATATGTTGAGTCTCATACTTGCATTGGTATTACATAATCCATTTCCATTTGCATTTTGCATATTCTTTATGCATATTAGTGAAGTTTTTGACATTCTTTAATTACTTATGCATATTGCAAGTTTCACACTCTTTCACACTATAAAGTGTTTCTCATTTATACTCATACATTCATAGATACACACACTTTCATACCTTTTTTCTTTTTCTTACTTGAATCTTGTTTTATAAGTCAGTTTTGCACCTCGTTCTTTTTGTTACTATTTATGCCTAGGAGTGATAGGGCTTTACCTATGAATCCTTTAAATCTTGAACTTGAGAGGTTAGTGAAAAAGATTACAAGAGAGAGGAGAATAAAGAGGGCAAGTCAAGTTTTTATTGAGGAAGAGCATATTTCAAAATAGTCAAGTTTGTTACCAAGTGAACAAGAACCTAGTGAGAAAGCTGCTTCTAGTGAACACTTGTCTGCTAGTGATTTTGAATTGGAGCAAGATACCATAGAGGGTGATAATGGTAATAATAGACATGTTAGGCCTAATGGGAACAATGGACATAGTAAGAACAACCTAGGGAATAATGGTGAGGATAATAGAAGCATGAGGGAGATTAATAATTCCAATGTTGATTATGATCCTTATGGCTTTTATACTGATGATGTAAACTTCAAAATTAAAGGAGTATTAATTTCTTCCTTACCTAGATTCCATGGCTTTGCATGTGATGATCCACAACATTTGAAGACTATGCACATGGTGTGTTCTTCCATGAAACCACCCACGGCAAATCTTGAAGATGTATTGAGGAGAGCATTTCACTTCACTTTAGAAGGAAAAGCCAAGGAGTGGCTTTACACACTACCTCAACATTTCACCATATTGACTTGGGATCAATTGAAAGGAGCATTTTTAGATGAATATTTTCCTACTTCTAAGACTTCAAGGCTAAAAAAGGAGATAACTAGTGTTGTGCAACGAGATAATGAATCCATGCATGAATATTGGACAAGGTTCATCACACTTCTAGCCTACAAGAAAAGAAGCTAATGGAAAAGATGGCTAGTGGTCCATACCGCAACAAATGGTTTGCTCAGAGAATTGAGTCCCAATGCTGCATGGGACCTACTTGAAAAGATGGCTACTAATGACCTTCAATCTAGAGACACAAGGAGGGTGTGTAATACCTCTTCGGCTTCTTCCCAAGATATTCTTGTTGAAATTGCTGCTTTAGGAAACCGAGTGGAGAAAAGACTCAATCTTTTGGAGAATAATGTAAAGGCAAAGCAAGTTAATTTAATGGGTCATTTTCAAGCTATAGTAGCCGGTTGTGAGTACTGTGGATCCATGATGTATGCCTCCAATAATTGTGTCAGATATGAAAAACTTCATGCCCTCTACCAAAATAGGAATGGCCAATATCAAAAGAGGGATTCCTACTCCAACACCTTTAATCCAGGTTGGAGAGATCATCCTAATTTTAGATGGGGTGGATATCAAGGAACCACTTAAGGAAATTCTTCCAATCAAATGGTGTCTAATCAAAGGACATCATCTTCTTTTTCTAAGGGTGATGAATTGGCCATGATCATGAAGGGCATTTCTGAGATTAATTCAAGTGTAGATCAAAAAAAGACATAAACTGATGCTAAATTAAATGCTATGGGAAATAAGATGGACTCATGTCTATAAAATGTGTTCTCTAAATTGGAGCAAATAGAGACTAACATTAAAACTTGAACACTTTTGTTACTTAAATCTCCAACAACTTGACTGAGCAATAAGCAAAGTTTAGTGTTTCTATACCCTCCAACACAGTGATAAATCCAAAATCTTTGAATGCAATCACACTGAGAAGTGGGAAGAAAATTGGGGCTAAGAAAGTGAGTTTCAAAGAGAATGAAGAGGATGAAGAACCAGTTGATGAGGAAATGGAAGTTGAATCTCCTCATGCTAACATTACTCTAGAAACTTCCCAAGTTGAGAAGAAAGCTTCTATTCAATCTGAAAGCCTACAAGAAAAGAAGCTAATGGAAAGTCTCGAAACCAACCAGTGGTGCAAAATGATGAAGGGGCAACAACTATCATGAAGAGATCAATGGAGGAAGGATCACCTTCCAACTCCAAAAGTGATGAGGTAAGCATTCGTGACTTGCCTTTTCCAAATTCTTAATTGGTTAGTAAAAAGATTGTTGACAAGAAAGATAATGATGAATTGTTTGAAATGTTTAGCAAACTTAAGGTGAATGAGCCATTGCTTGAATTGATTAAAAAGATGCCTAAGTGTGCTAAATTCTTGAAAGACCTATTGCACAAACAAGAGAAAGTATAGGCATAGTGAGAGAATCCAATTTGGGTTGAGTGTTAGTGCCTTATTTAAGCCACAATTGCCAATTAAATGTAAAGATCCGGGTTCTAACACTATCCCCTGCACCATAGGTAGAACTACTATCTCTCATGCCTTACTTGACTTAGGTGCAGCAATTAATGTCATGTTGACCTCTATTTATAAGACCCTGGGTATTGAAGCTTTGAAAGACACTAGTGTAGTGCTTGGTCTAGCTAATAGGACTGTGAGATACCCTAAAGGCATTATAGAGGATATCCTTGTGCAAGTCAAAGGTCTTGTTTTCCATGTTGACTTCTATGTTTTAGATATGACTAATGAGCTTTCTTCTGAAAGTACATTGATTCTAGGTAGGCCTTTCCTTTTGACTACTGAGACCATAATTAACATAAAGAAGGGCCTTATCACTATAGGAATTGGGGATCAAGAAGTGCAATTTAATCTTTCAGAAGCTATAAGTTATGGTTATGAGGATTGTTCTTACTTGGGTGTTAGTTTGATTGAATGTCATGATAATGATGTGGAAAATTTGCATGAGACTGATGCGCATGAGCCCAACTGGTGTAATATGGGTGTGAATCATCATAATGCACTTACTTGTTCATCCTCACCATGTTCTTTTGATTTTTATGCATGTAAGGGTGATGTATCATATGTCTATTATTTGGAGATAGATAGTTGGCTTTCTACTCCCAAAATTTTGATGCATCTTTTTGTTTCGATATTGCTACTGATTCTGCACTTGATAGCCTTGAGGAAGGTGTGTTTCTTGATTTTACAGGAGCTGATGCTAAGGGAACTATTATACAAGTTGCGAATGTAGTTTCTCCTTTAAGTGGTGTTGAAATATTAAAAGAGGATAGTAGTGATCCTGCTACTGTTCTAAACCCTTCTAATACCACTCTCACTGATTTACTGTAACACCCCATCACCCTGGGATACGCATCGGGACGCCCGTAGGTCATTCCGACACATAACTTAAGATAATGGAACGCTACGTGAAACAACTATCAAACTCCACATGGCATCACATACATCATAAGCATAAGAACCAGT
>JAOQML010013402.1:0-12136 GCA_027568935.1 Erythroxylum urbanii | reverse complement strand
CAATTTTTGTTAACTAATTAATCAATTTATTATTATTATTATTATTATTATTATTATTATTATTAATAATGTTTACATTAAATCATAAAATTAACTCTCTATTACTATTTTAGCTTTCTCCATTTAAGTATACTAGTTAAGTTGACTCATGATTTTTTATATTAAAAATAATTTAGAAAATTTAGAGAAAATTTGATCTTGTTATAATAATATTAAATTCAAGAACTTTTAAGCAAGTATGCTGCCTTAACTGGTGGAACTATATGTACCAAAATATAACTAAATGCCTAAAGTAACCATTAACTTAAATTATCCTCATATACCTTTTGTTGTACTAATCTAAATTCTGGGTATTTTTTAGTTAAAGTAATACAAAAGTGATGTATAAAGTGGGATCGATAGATTTTTCACTTAATTATGCTTTGGATTAATTTCAATTAAGATACTAAATGATATGTTGAAATTTTTTATTTCATTATTTTTATCATCAATATCAAATAAATTTATTTTTATAATAGAGATTATAGGTGATATATGGTAAAAATAAAATTTAAGAGTAAAAGATGGATATTTTACTTCAAATTAAATTTTCTTATGCATTATATAACTAGTAAATTTTGAAAATAAATTTAGTTTATTCATGACTTTCTCTTGCTAAACTTGTTCTTATGTCATAAAATAACAATCTAAAATATAGTTTCATATATTAGGACTATTCTGAAGTTCCTGCTACTTATAAGTTCATTTTAAATCAGAATGTCTCAAATATCTAGCTTAAACTGCAATAACATGGAAACATACATAATAAAATGTCCTAAAAGACTAAATACATATTGAGATCCACATATTTGATTTCTCCGAAACGTGCTGATATCTTAAAAGATTGGGACATTAAATAAAACAAAACATAATGCCATAAAAATGAAAGACAATTTGAGATAAAATGGATGTTGATAAATCCTAGAGTCTTGAACCATATTCAATCAGTCCCAAAGTCCAACAGCAGATTCGAAAAGGAACAATAAAATAATGCAGTTTTTTTTTGCGAATTTAAAAAATTCATTAATAAATGGAGATGTTTACAACAGGAGGGTCTCTTCCACATGAGACAGTCCACTTGGACACTTACATAACACGGGTAAAGCAATACAGCGACGTACATAACAATTAAAAACAGGGTCGTTTAATAATTAGGGTATAACGAAACATAACTTTCTTGAGACATTCAGAAACTTTTTGATTTGGGAGGGAGATGGTAATGGCAATGTGCTGGAGATTGAGACTTTTGGTTTGTCTCCCCGGAGTTCTTCTACACTTTACTCTGCGCCAAGGAGATCTTAAGCTCAAGTAACATACTTTACTACAAGATTACGATGTCTTTTAGCGATTAGGGCATAACATTGTTGTTTCCCATCTCTACAGACACTGCTCTGGCACTCTGCAGTGAAGGTCAGAGGGGATGATCACTACTCAGTTAAGCTTCTCGACTCAGTATGATCTCCTCCTTTATAAATATGAATCTTCACAAATAACAATCTATCTATTGATAATAAGGACTGGTGGGACAGCAGAGATCCTTCCCCTTTCTTTCTAATAGTTAACTTCATAAAACTAATACTTCAGTAGTTTCCCAAAAGTAGGTGAATTGATTTACTGCTAGAATCTCTACTTTCTAAAATGTTCTGATCTGAACCCATGGTTGTATAAAATAGTATTGAGTAACTAGGATTTATGAAAAGACAGCGAGGACCAGAATCTCCATGTGAGAGCCATCCTCTGCTACAGTGCAGGTTTAACTAATGTATAATCAGTTGTTCCCTTATGCTAGCCATAGTGAGGTTTGTAAGAGAGAATGGAGAATTTGATTTCTCTCTGAACGTTCTGTTATTCCTTTCATTCAAAAATGCTTGAGCACATAGTCTAGAGATTTTAGCCCAAATCGCTTTAGAGAAAACACACTCAAAAAAGAGATGATCTCTAGTTTCATCCTCTAGATTACATAGAATAGATATATTAGAGGAGGATAGGAACTTCAGCCTATCTAAAGTGCTGAGTCTGTTTAACATAGCTAACTAGAGAAGAAAACTAGCATTAGTTTAAGAACCTTGTTCCAAATCAGGGGAGACCATCCTACTCCATTAGCAGTCCCGTCTCTCAACTTTTTAGCTTCCCTTATAGTTATATCTGAAACTAGAATCCCATTCCATAGATAAATATCTCTCTCCCTGAGGCTTTTAAAATGTGGAATAGATAAGAGTCTAATCTCATCTGATATTAACAAACAATTCCATTTCTAGTTATTTCATGGAGCTTAGTTTTCTTAAGGAACCTCTCCAATATAGTTCTTGCCAACTGATTATAAATTAAAGCCCCTTACCTAGTCCAGTTGTTATACTATAAGGAAATTCTTTCCCCTGTCCATATTTGACAAGTAATGTTCTATTAAACTTCATTCCTCATTATTAGAATTTGGTTAAAGAATCAAGTATAACTGTCTTTGATTCTTAGAGCTTAAAAACTCTCACCTTTCAATATATAGATATGAATACATTTAATCCACATTGATTTTTTTCACCTAGGATTCTCCAAATCCTCTTGGTCATAAGTAAACTATTTTTTCTTGCTAATTGACTCCAAACTTAAACCTCCTTATTCTCTTAGTTGACAGATAGTCCTCCAACTAACTTTTGCTATTCCTTTCTCACCATTTCCTTTCCCCTATAGAAACTACTTCATCAGCTTTTCAATTGTTTTAATAAGCCCTTTAGAGAGAAATAGGTTGGAACACCAGTAGGTTTGCATTGAAATAATAACCAACTTCAGAAGCTGAAGTTTCCTTCCATAGGATAAGGATCTATTACTCTATGATTCCAATCTTTTTTTCTTTTTTCTATTAAGGGGATATATTCACAAAACCTTAGTCTCCTAGATGAAATAGGAATTCCCAAATATAGAAGTGGAGGGTCCTTGATTTCCATTCCTATAGCTAGTGACAAGGCATTAGAAATAACTTTTATAGAGAATGATACTCAGACCTGACGCCTTTTTAAATAAATTGAGTGTACTCATCAGTAGAGAGGCTGAGTGAACATTATCCTTGCCTAGAAGGATAAGATCATCTACAAAACATAAGCTTGTTGAGAGAGTTTCTTACATTTGGAATGGTATCTGAATCTGGAGTCTTTTGAAGTGTTATGCTTCAGCATTTGAGTAAGGACCTCCACGTAAATTAGAAATAGATAATGGGACAGGGGATCCCCTTGCCTAAGTCATTTTTTGCCTTTAAACATCTCTGTAGGGCTCCCATTTATTAATAATCCGTAGGAAACAGTAGTAATGCATTCTTGAATCCACCTTATAAAACTATGGGGTAAATTCATGACCTCCATGGTTCTTAGCAGAAAACTCCAGTTCACACTATCAAAAGCTTTCTATAAGTCCACATTAATAGTACAGTTTAGAGGGCTTTTGCTGCGATTATAAAGCTCCCGCATTAGAAGAATATTATCTCCAATATCCCCCAATATCCCTACTACTTATAAAAGCTCCTTGATTCTCATTGATGAGTAAATGTAAAACCTCCTTCAATTTATTTTCCAAAATCTTAGTAATGATCTTCTAGAGAAAATTGGTACAAGAAATAGGTCTAAGTTCACTCCAGGAGCTCAGGTTGGAGTTTTGAGGGACTAAATAGAGAATTGTCTTGTTAATCTCCTTAAGCAGTACTCCTTTTAGGAAAAACTCATCCACAACCTCCTTAACTAACCCCCCATACTACTTCAAAATTTTTGGTAAAAGACCCCATTTAACCCATCAGGTCCAGGTGCGTTAGAGCCATTCATATCAAAAACAACCCTCCTTAATTTCCTAATCTGAATCTGGTCTAATTAACAAAGAATCCTCATGTTCAAGAATTCTTGCTGAAACATACTGCCTTAGATCAGTTCCAAATCTTGGAGAGGAAACGTCTAAACATAGGAAATTTCGGTAAAAATTCATTGCATCCTTTGCAATTCCATCTCATCCTTACACAACCTCTTTAGTTTTAGATTTAATAGAAGTGATTCTATTTACAGTTTCAGATTTAATAGAAGTGATTTTGTTTACATTCTTTCTAGCTAATACTGAATTAAAAAATAACTTAGCACAACTATCCCCTTCCTTTATCCAACTAATTCTGGCTCTCTATTTAAATAAAGAGCATTGATTGTCTACCAATTGCAAGTATTTCTTAAAGGCTTCCTTTTCAGCTGTAGTTAGTGATCCATCTATAGGATTATCTGCCAACGATTTCTGTATGACTAAAAGTTTATCTCTAGCTGTTTCTATCTCCTTAGAGATATTCTGACCTCTCTTTGAGTTAAGGCTCTTCAATTCCTTTTTAATAGACTTCAGCTTTTGGAGGCATATGTACTGTTTAGTCCTATAAAAACTCACACTTCAACCCCTTCCTTATTACTTCTTAAAATCCCTCCATATTTACCAGAAAGTTGTTGAACCTGAAAGGATGATGGGTTCTTACAGTAGTAAACAAAATTTCAATCCTTATAGGAATATAGTCAGAAATTCCAGGGTCTAGAAATTTTGCTGAGCTTCCTGAGAAAGTATTGAGCCATTCTGCATTAACCCTTGCCATATCCAATTATTTCCTAATGTGCTAAATAGAGCTTTGTTTGTTTGACCAAGTGAATCTATGGCCTTCAAATTTTAGATCCATAAGTTCCACATCCTGCATAAAATCGAACATATCAAAAGAATAGTTGAGTAAATTATAATTTTCTTCCACTTCCGATCTAAATAGAGTGGTGTTAAAGTCACCACTAACCAACCATGGAGCATTAACCGAAGCCTTAATTCTTCATAGAGAATTCCAGAGTTCAATTCTTTGAAACATAGTATTAAAACCATAGACAAATGTAGCTAAAGCACAACAATTTTCCATTTTGAAGTAGATCTCAGTGTGAATAAATTGCTGACTAGATTCCAAAGCTTTCACCTCTGAAAATTCCCCATCATAAGCAATAATAATCCTTCCATAGGCAAGATTTTGGTGGTTTATAAGAAACTATTATTTGCTACCCAAACAACATAGTTTATTCAAATTAACTTCTCTAATTTTGGTTTCCAAAAGATAAAAAACTAGAGGCTTTTCCTTTTAGAAAAAAACCCCTTAACACATTTAGCTTAGAGGGGTTATTTATTCCACGAACATTCCATACAATCAAAGTCATAAGGATTACTTTTCCCTTTGGAGCCTTTCCTTCTGCTCCTATTACTTTTCCTAGTGATAACTTGCTCAAATTGCTCCTCTTGAGAAACTCCATTATGCAGATCAACCTTCTATAGAGTTTTTTCATACTATATAGGATCTAGAGCTCCTCCACTTGAAATAACTTCACTAGTTTCTAGAGTATTATCCCCCTTGTTCATTAGTTTATTATTTAGGTCACTGGGTGGATTCTAAAATGCTCCTTCCTATTGGTCTAAAATTGGGCTCTTTTCCTCCTGGGTGCTCTCCCTATTTATAGAAAAAACTTTTCCAACCTAAACTAGTTTATGGTTTTTAGATACTTGTTCTACCTCCTCACATTCTTTACCATCTCCCAAAAAATACTTTTCCATACACATCACCTCCCAATAGTCATCTCTAGCAAAGACTTTTCCCGTACGTTTCCATTCTTTGCCTTGAGCCTTAAGAGACAACTTCCATTAGTAAGTTACCATAACTTTATCCTCTTTAAAAGAGTGTTCATTTTTCAACTTTAGGATAGGGATGATGTCTTTTATTTCCTTAGAAATATCCATACTCACACATAACCGAGCAAATCCTACCCTTTTCCTCAACCTAGTGTTTTCATCCACACATATTGGTTTCCCTAAATAACTAGCTAGCATACTTAAACCCTTGGTAGTCCAATAGTCTAAAGGAATGTTGTGAATATTCACCTATAGAGGAATGTTCTTTATTCTGATTTTTTCTAATTCCATGCCTGTTTGCCAATTTTGAAGAAATAAAAGGAATTGAGAGATGTACCAAAGGCCTTCTTCAATTACCTTTTGAGCTTCCGATTTTTAAGAGAAGGAGAATATCAAGTTATCCTCCTTAGTTAACATTACCTCCATAAGACCTCTTCCTTGCCAATTTCTTTGTGCCCATGCTTGTATCACTAGAAATGTAGGCCTTTAGTCCATAAAAAACCAACTAGGGTGACTTCCCATGTCGTAGCCCCTTCCTGCAAAATGTCTAAACTAGGTGCCATTGTTAACTTCCCATCAATCTCCACAGGTGATCTGAAAACCAAAGATGAGTCAGAGTTATCATCAATCTCCACAGGTGATCTGAAAACCAAAGATGAGTCAGAGTTATCTCCCACGACTTGCTTCCATGTCTTCCTAGGTCCACTAACAATGTGACCTATGGTAGGGACAGAAAGTTTGGGAGAAATGGCAGAGGTAGAGGGAGGGATAGTTGAAGAGTGGGATGGGGAAGAAGGATGGGTTATAGAAGGTTGCGGAGGGGAGGAGGGTTTAGGGAGGGGAATCCGGGAAGAGGCTATTTTAAAGGTAGTTAATAATGGTGGAAAATTTTTCTCCATTTTAAGTTTGGAAACTAACAGGATATCAAGGAAAGAAGAAAGCTGGATAAGAGCTTAAAGGTCTGTGATATTCGGATGGAGGATGGAATAGTTCAGATCTAGGGTTAGGGTTAAGTGTGTGGAAAAGGACGTTAGCGAGAAATTAGAGTTTGTCTCTCTTCATCTTGAGTTTTTGACAATAATGCAGTTGTCATAGAACAACTAATCTGAAAATGATGATAACAAAATTGGTGGGATAAAAATCAACAAGCATTCCACTGAAGTGATACTAAAAGAAAAAAAAGGTTTTTTTCCTGCAAAAATTAATAATGATATTCTAATAAATCTCAGTTGAGTGAAAATTAAACCAATATGCATTTAAAACTTCAATTAAAAGAAATAGTTTATAATTATAAATTAATTAAACTTCATTATTATTGATACTTTCTTTTTCCTAACTATTTCATTCTTTAACCCCCTATACTTAGTCCTAGAAGTCTTGTTAATCTATTTTGTTTACGAACACGCCTTTACGAATCATCTTTGCACGATGTGGCTGAGAAAATAAATTATAGATTTGTGCTGCACAAGTTAAGTAGAGTAGAGTAAAGTCCATATATATACACACACACGTAATTTAACTGAAAATGACAAAGGCGAGCTTCATTAATTTAAGTCCAAGGAGTCAATGTACACTTATTTGTATATTGACATGACATCCATCTGTTACAAAGCATCCGACCGCTAACCACATATTAATTTTAGTGGTCATTAATTTTTTAAATAACCTTTAACATCTTTTCTTAATTAAGTTTAAGTTTAGGTTGCATGGTTAAGGTTATCCTAGACTCAATTCTTTTAAATGAAATGATATCATTTAGTTTAGAATAATTAAACCTTAAATTAACCTAAGCTTGAGTCTAACCTATTATTCAGCTCATTAAAAACACTTAATTCATGGCTGCTTGCCATCCCTAATTAATTTGTTGTAGTTAATATTACTTCCTACATCTCATTTTGTGATATGTTGCTTTTCTCTTCATGTAGTTTTCAATTTTAATCAGTAACGTGACATAGGTACTAATTTGTCATTACAAAATACGAATATAGTATTAAAAGAATTAAGTGCACCTAGGTGAATTAATTATGAATCTCATCATAACTCTAATAAAAAATTATCACTAGGAAAAATATTAAATAATGATATATTCATAATAATTCAAAAAAATGTTCTCAAAAATTAATATAATGCAATAATTTTTGAAATATTATTTTTAATAATATTAAAAATAACAATAATAATAATTTATTATTCTGGTGCATTTCTTAGTGTATTCAGTGTTTGTTACTATGTCGCAATTACTTAGGTTATAATTTATATATATGCATTGTTTATAAATAAGGATGATCCGATACTCATAATTGATTTATAGGTTATATGATGGGTGTGGTATCTTTTGACTGATGATAATGATGTGGCCATATTGAAGGGAATATCATTCATGACCTTTGGAGGGCCATGCATATATTCCTAAGGCAATTATCAAGTGATGTGATAGCCCATATCTAGTTGTAGTTAGCTATGCTCTACTTGGTAGTTGGTATGCGAAATTAGAAGAATAGATATACCCATAGCTCTTGTTAAGTAGCACTATAAAATGTCTTTTCATGAAAATGGTTGGATAAAAGTCTATTTACATAGTTACTTGCATGAATACTTAAGTTAGTTTGTGACATTAGTCTGTTTACATAACTCCATTTGTCTTCATTTTGGTAAGTCTCATTATTATTTGTTTGGTAACTCTCATTTCTTCATAAGGACTTTAATGAAGATAAATTTAAAAGGTTTATGAATTCCTATATTATTATCCCTTTTGTTTCTTATCATTTCTATTGTGACTTATTTAAAGTATCTGACCATATACAATACGTAGTAGCACATTTGATGCCTTGTTTATATTTTCTATTGGCACAGATCATTTGGTGCATATCATTGACAATTCAGGATGGTGATACCAGGGACCTCCCTTTTTTTGCAAGTTGCTCTTTTCCTATGATCTAATCTACAAGCAGCCTAATTTTTGGATGTTTAGTTCAAGGCTCCTATCTCTAGTCTAATGTGGAGTTTTACTTTATATTCCTTAAACTATATAGACTGACATGACATTTAAAGGTCTAGGAGCTTAATGGGTCAAATTTCTAGCAGTAAAAAGAATGTTGGGCTAATAAATAGTACTAACAGAACTTTCAAAAGGAAGTTTTAGCCTAGTAAAGTGGTTACATTCTTGGTTTGATAAGTTGTTCCTATTGTATTAAAGGTGTTGAGGTTAAGGTCCTCTGTACATCAGGGAAAATGGTAAGGGTGATGGAAGTTCCACTATATCCTTCATTGCATGTGTATAAGAGATATTGTTGTTCATAGCTCTCAGTTGCCAAAGTGATAATCAATTTTTTAATGTTGTCTTATTGGCTAAGTCTATGAGCAGTGAGCCAGTGATCAAACTTCAGCTTCTTATTTAACTATTCTCCTGAGCTGGTGATAATTGTTTGTGTAATTTTGAAAAAAATGCAGGTTTTCGTAAAGAGTTTTGATGTTTAATTACTATAAAGATGCAGATGCACCTCCATGTCGAGTGGATGTTATGAAAAAATTGGCTTATTTGCATGAACCAGGAGTCTTCCATACATATTGGTTTTGTTTAGTATTCAGATTAATTCACTTATATTACATATTACATGGAGGAAGATAATTTAGATGAATATTTTAGCAAGTTATTTTTTACTTTGGTATTTTGAAAATGTTAAAGTTTAATTTTATAAGTCCTTATAAACAATATGGCATATATAAATGTAGTTTTTTAATTGTTTATATTTGATAGTACATACGTAATTAAGACATGCATTAATGTATATATGGAGGTTTCCTATTTAATAATAAGAGTTTGCTTTTACATTAACATAATATTAGTAACGAAAGAATAAATCTTTGCTTTTATTATTACAAATTGTTGCTTAAAAAATCCAATTCATTGCGTTTAAAGATTCAAATTGTTGTTATATTCATTCAAAATTATTGTTGTAACTTGAGAATATTTTGTTGCCTTAGTCAAAAATATTGTATTTTCTTACATTTATAACAATGCCACTTTATTTAACGGTATAAATTCTGTTGCTTTAATAAAAAGGCAATAATATTTGTACTAGTAGTTATGTTTTTGTTTGTTGCCTAAAAACTCTTTTTACTATAGTGTATGATCGTATTTTTATTATCTAATTTAATCAAAAGACTGATTAAATTGATAAAAGAAAATAAAAAATAAGAGTTAACATCTAAGATAATAGATATGACTAAGAATTAATATATAGAATAAATTTAGAAATAGAACCTCCCAAAAATTTGATGATGCTTAAATTTATCCTAATATAATGATTATTATTAGTTATTTAGACATAAATTCTTAAATTATAAATATATTCTCTTCCAAAAAATATAGTCCCTATCTTAAAGTTGGTTGACTAAGATCTCTTTCTAACCAAACTAAACTAAGAATATATTAACTTAATTTGCTAATTCTTATGATACATTTCACTCTAACCTAAAAAGACTATATGCCTTCAATCTTGAGTAACCTTTACAACCCTTATAATTTATGTTGTGACCTATTCATACATATCATCTCTCAATCTCAAAATACAAAACTAATTGTTGAATCTTTAACTAATGTTCCTTAAATTCAATATAATATATAAATATGAACAATTCTCAAGTAAATAAGGATTTTTCATCAAATAAAAAACAATTAAAAGCATAAATTTTATGGTTCATCTCATTTAAATCTATATCCTAATTTAGTTCATAATTAAACAATGAAAACTAACAACGAACAGTAAAGAAACAAGAGATAAGAATGAGTTCATATTTCTTAAATCTTGATGCTTCTTGATTGATCTTTATAGAGTCTTGCTTTCCTCTAAGATTGTTTCTCCTTGATGTGCTTTTGGGTCTCTTCAGCCTTTAAACTAATTTTTGGTCCTCTCATATGCCTCTTCTCACTTTCTATTCTCTTTTTTTGTCTTCTTATCCTAAAATATTAGAAATTTAGTTAAACAAAGGTCTTTTGCTTGAGATTATCGATTGGTTTTTATTTTAACACTATTCCCGTCAAGCACATGACCATATAGTTCCTCATGTTGCTTTACAACCTTTTCGAACATAGGTTTAACATGTTCTTATGTTGGTCTTGTATTAATTTTGCCTAAAAAAAAAAGGAAGAAACAGAATAAAAAAATATACAACATAAGTTGAACATATGTATGTATCGGTCTCTTATCTTGAACATGGGTCTTTATTGCCTCCCTCTTACCCTTATGTTCACCAACATAGGCCATATTGACTCCCTATTGCCCCCATTCAGTGACATGGGTCCCTATTGGTTCCATATTCTAATTTCTTCCTTTAAAATCAACCCAAACTCACTCCAACTCATCTCAAGCTTGCCTGAATTTTTTCCTTCTTTATTGGAGAGTTAAAATAATGCTTGAAAAATAAAATGTAAGTTGCACCAATTCATATAAAAATCCTCAAAACTAAAGCTAAATGCTCTCAATTCATGCTAAAAATGTTATATAATTAACGTATATCAAATACCCCCACATTTAAACATTTTCATTACTCTTAATTTAAATAAGAAAGAACTCTAAGAAATAAATTTCTAAATAAATAAAGGACTTTCTTAATTAAATTTTAAAGGTGTTTTATTTAATTTTGAAAGTAGTTTCCTTTAATATTATAAAATAATTTGCTAATTAAGGAAAAGTAATTTCTAATGAGATTAGGAATACTAATTCCTAACTAGATTAGAATGTATTACTTATATAATTTTGAGAAGGAACTTTTTCTAAATTATAATGAGAAGAAAAATTATTTATTGAAAATTTTTTTCAATTAAATTTATTAAAGGAGTTAAGATAATTGGAACTAGTTTCTAATTAGATTTGAAAATTGTTTCCAAATTAAATTAAAATTCTATGTGGAGTAGGAATTTAAATTTTATTTAGGAATCATTGAGTTTAATCTAATTTAATTTTTTCAAAGAGTTGGAAATATTATTTTAGATTATAAAGATCAATAACTAGAATAAAACAAAGATTGATTTTTAATGCATATAATTTGATTATGAGTGCATAAGTTGCATATTTTATTGATATGTTTGATATATATATATATATATACATGAAATTTTGTGTATGACGAGACGAATGAAATTAAATCCTTCGTCAAAATATCAAGTACAAGTTAAGAACATGATTGTTGCCTTCCATTGTTATAAGAATAAACTAGTTATGTTTATTGTGAGGCTTGTTGAGCAAACTTAAGACTATTTTAACCTGAGTATGTTTAGTATTATGACAACTTAACCAAAATTTTGATATTTGAATGAGCAAACTCATCATCATCATCAGCACCCAGTCCGAAATCCCGCAATGAAGCGGGGTCTGGGGAGGTCCGGTAGTACGCAGCCTTACCCCTACATAGTAGAGAGGCTGTTTCCGGTGGACCC
>JAOQML010013393.1:0-12136 GCA_027568935.1 Erythroxylum urbanii | reverse complement strand
CCATCAATATTTGAGTACCAATTTCACAAATCAATCAAAATTAAGTCCAAAACATATGTATTTAAAATGACTTATCAGTCTCTAAAGTCTTCATACCTCATTTGGCCTCTTAAATGCCATTTTATAGTAAAAATTATGGTTTTATTACAATACATGGTCAGTTATATAGGCATGTAGGTGATCGCGTCTGTAAAAATTGCAAGAATTGTGATCTTACATATTCATAATAAGCTAGCTGTGTTGCTCACTTATACAGTCGTGTAAGTCCACACACTGTCATGTAGGTTATAAAAGTGGTTGAAATTGCATCTTGGAGCTCCTACGCACTTCCAGTGAGTTACATAATATCATATATGAATGTGTAAGTTGCAATAACTTCATTTCGTACATTCTTTGTCCCATCTTCACTCTAATTCATCTTCTTCTTGCTTCCAAAAAGGAAAATAAGATTAAGCATTGATAGAACAACTCCAAGGATATTTTTTAGCTTATTTTATTCTTGTTCCTCCAACTTGTACCTAAAATAAAATATGAAATAAAATATCTTAAGTATAACATAACATTAATCACTAAGCACTAGGAGTAAATATATAGTCAATCAAACACTTATAAGCCACCTTTAATCATATCAAAGGTTGATAATCTTTCCCTCATTGCTAGCCATAAAATAAAGTAGAATTTTGGGACATACAAATTATTCCAAACTAAAGCGTGCTAAAGGAATTCAACCTAATAGAATTTGTATAGTGCTTGTTTGTGAAAATACCTAATGAACTCCCAATCCTTTGAACTTTATCCTCAATGCCAAGATTTGGGGGATAAGGAGTGAACATCTTTAGAAAAATTTAGCCTTCCTATTATTACATCCCCATCAACCATCAATGGTTAGTTCCTTAACGCTTGCATTTGTTGGATAAGGGAAACTAAGACTTAGAAACTTGGACAGTTGATTAAGAGGGCCAAGAGGGCTCTAGTTATCAATTCATAACCATATATGACCATCATTGCCTATCTTATATAGTATCAAAAACTACATGACTCCTCTAAGCTTCAGGATTTACATAGTCTATCTTTGGATTAATGGTACAGATACTCTTATTTCTTAAGTAATGCTTACTTACCCATTTCACTTATAGGGATTCCTTATTAGTGATACGTTACTAGAGCCTTTTTTGTAGAAACACTTTGTTGACAAGTTGAATAGTTCTTATTCCCAAACCTCCCCTCCCCTCACCTCATCTTTAGGTATACAAACATCTTTCCATATGACCTCTATAAAAGGCCTGATGTTTAAGTTCCATATCTGTAAGAAGTTTCTTAAAAGCTTTTTAATGTCCTTACTTAACCTCTTAGGAAGCCACAGATAGATAGACTAGTAAGTCTACAACTTACTTAACACTAAATTAATAAGTTCAAGCCTACCTGAAAAGGATAGACTTTTGGAGATCTAGTTCTCAATTCTCCTTCTAACCATATTAACGAGTGGCTGACATTTAGAATAAGATGTTCGGTTTGAGGAAATAGGAATTCTTATATAAGTAAATTGGAGAGGGAGGTAATTGTCAAACTTGAGATTCCAGCATAGTTGTAAGCTATGGATGATGCATCAGTTGATATCATAATAAAACTTTTCCCTTTGTTGATGGAAAGCCCAAAAAGAGCACTAAAACTATCCAAAAATTTTATTAGGCATTCCAAAGATGCTAAATTGGATCCAAATAAAAAAAGAAGAAAATAAAAAAAGCTAGGTGAATGATTCCTAACCCCTTGTACTTTTTATGAAATTTGAAGTCTCTATTTTAACTAACATCTTTAAATTATTCAAAATAGCACTTTAATAAAGAAGGTGAACAAGTAGAGGGGAAGGGATCTCCCTACCTTTTCCTCCCTTACATCCCTAAAATAATGAGCAACTTTGCCATTAATAAGCACACCATATAAGGTGGTAATAAAGCATTTCTTAATCTACGAGATGTACGAGACTGGAAATCCAATAGCTTTGAGAGATAAGAGAATGAGGTCCTAATTGACTCTATCTTGATAACATAGTTTCTCCCAAAGCCCTTTAAGTGATAATTTCTAAGAAACTCCTAAGCAAGCAAGATATTATCACCTATGTTCCTTTGTTAGATGAAGGTAGCCTGTGTATAATGAATAAAATATGGTAGAACCTACTTAAGCTTTGAAGATAGCATTTTGGATATGATCTTATACAAGGTGGACCAGTAAGAGATAATCTTTAACACTTTTAGAGACTTCTGATTTGTAGTTTTGAGAAAAAGGAATAAATGAGTGTTATTCCATACAGACATTATTCTAGAGCTAGAGAAAAATTCCAAGACAACTTCATAAGCAAAAGTCTTGAAAAGGTTCCAAGACTTTTGAAATAAACAGCCAATAAAGACAATAAGACCTAGAGCCTTATTAGGATTAAGTTTAAATACCATGCTTTCAATATCCTTAATGGTAAAGGACCTAGATAGGAGTTCAATTTGTTGCATAGATAGATGATTAATGAATAAAACATTAATTAAATTAGCTAAGAGATTAATACCTAATAGAATTCCGAAGATGTTCTTAAGCAACTCCTAACATATGATAAAAGCTTCTTCTGATTGGAAGGCAAAGTCCTTTCTTTAGTCCACAAGTTAATAATCTATTCATCAATCCCCTTATTACTAAAAATTAATAAAAAAGTTAGTATTACAGTCTCCTTCCTTAATCCAATGCACTTTTAATGTTTGAGAAACTATTGAAGAGTGAGAATCGAAAGCTTTAATATATATTAAAAGAGCAAGTTTCTCCTTAAGCAATAAGGAAGACTTAAGGGGTTCTTATAAACCTCCATTTGCAAGAAGATAGATTCTCCCTAGCTTTTCCATAACTTTTTCAGTCTTAGATTAAGATCAATGAAGCAAATTCTTTAACTCCATCCTGATACTCATTAGTATCTTGTAGAACTTATAAGAGTACGTATATGATTATATTTATAGAAATTGAAGATAAAGTGATGGTCAGGAAAAGACATGTTATAAAACATTAGGTAATGAATTGTGAAGAAAAGAAAAAACCAAAGCTGATGCTATTATATTTTCTTAGTTCAAGTTGTTCTTCAGTTTATTGAGGAGAACTTGCCCATAATATAATGAATGTATTTCAACCAACAAAATACCACTTTTTAGGGAATCTATGTAATAGACCCTTATTGGCACTCTTTAATAAGCGTACAAGTGTATATTTACTCTTAAAGCAATCCATTTGTTTAAGAAGTTGAGTGGATGTTCTTTTGCCTTATTTAGTAAAATTCTTAGGTGAATCTTGATTATAATTAATTTTAAGAGAACTGTGTTATGCTTAATTTCAAGCAGTTTAAATTTCTTGTTATTAATGTCAAATTAATATGATATGTTAAATATCCCCTAAAGTTTTGCCAATCATGCTTATCTACAAAAGAGCTCATTAGAGGTAGTTGGTATTGCCTAAACTACACTTGTTAGACAATATAAGTGACAGTATATGGGGTGCTCTCTAATAGTAGGTTTTGTGATGGTAGCTATAAAAAGGTTTATTTGGGACTTTATTATCGCATTAGGATTCACAAATACATTGAAAATAGATTTTACTTAACCCCGTTAAATGCTTACATGAAAACTAAAAGTTTCTTTCGACTCAATAGTTAACACTAAAGGCAAAACACAACTTAAAATATTTTTTTCTTTTAACATTATAGAGGAATACTTCTACCCTATATTAGACCCTATCATAGACATCAAATGATACCCTAAGTTATATATAATTGGAGATTTGAATTTGTTCTGATAAATTTGTATTAGAGAAAGATGACATACATACGCAGCATCCGTTAAGGCTTATATAGTTAAAGTTACAAAGATGACTCCGATTGTAGCTTACAATAGCTCTAAATTGCAAGATTAGTTAGAGACTTAGGTTAAAATTTAGATAAGTACATTTCTCATTTTGTAATTAACTTTTGAACTTTGATTTTCTAGTTTAGGACTTTATGTTTCCTTTCCTCTTTAAGTTTTTCTCTATCAACTCTTGATAGGCTGAAGTGGTAACTTTATTATTTCTTATCCAAATTTCATCCATTTTAAGTCATTCTTCTCTATTTAAGGAATATAAAAATGTTAGCAAAAGTTGTGACAAGAAAGTACTTTTAGATTACTAGCTCTTTTCTCTAGTTTAGTTTGTTACTTCTCACCAACTCTCTTCTGTTAAACTATTCTAACATATTCCCTCTTTCTCCTATACACTTTATCCCTTGTGTTGATTTTTCAATTCTCTTCAAAAAGGACTTTTCTTCCTCTAAAGTATATACCTTATCCATCAAACAAGATCTCCACAAGGGCTAATGATGATGTAAGTCATTCTCAAAGGCTATAGTCATTACAAAAAAAATTCAGGTTTAGCACCTAAGTAACTTCTATGTTGAGCTAGTATGTATACTATATATGGCTCTCCCTGTGTTTGCATTACATCAAAAAGGTTAAAGTAGTAGTTTAACCTACTTTTTATTGGAAAAGTGAGCCTAAAGTATGGCCTTAAGTTACTTAAAGATCGAGATTAATCCTCTTAGGATGATTGAATGGTCAAATACTAATCCCTCACAACTCCCACCTTATTTGAAGAGAATTCCTTTCTTTTTAAGGTTGTTAAAACTCATTGTCAGTAAATTATTTCTTGATATTAAGTGAAATGATTTGTAGGGTGTCATATCATTATATGCCTCCAAGTTAGGTAAGTCTTTTTTTAAAAAAAGCTAATGAAAACATAAAGCACTTACTAAATTGTCCTAACATCACTTGTAAGCAATCACCTTCTTATTAAACTACTGTATTATTTCTACTTATAAGACCAAACTTAGTATGTATACTATATAAGGCTCTCCCTGTGTTTGCATTACATCAAAATGGTTAAAGTAGTAGTTTGACCTTCTTGTTATTGGAAAAGTGAGCCTCAAATATGGCCTTGAGTTACTTAAAGCTCGAGATTCATCCTCTTAGGATGATTGAATGTCAAATATTAATCCCTCACAACTCTCACTTTATTTGAATAGAATTCCTTGCTTTTTATGGTTGTTAAAACTCATTGTCAGTAAATCATTTCTTGATATTAAGTGAAATGATTTGTAGGGTGTCATATCATTATATGCCTCCAAATTAGGTAAGTCTTTTTTTAAAGAAAGCTAATGAAAACATAAAGCACCTACTAAATTGTCCTAACATCACTTGTAGGCAATCACCTTCTTATTAAACTACTGTATTATTCCTATTCATAAGACTAAACTTAGTTTTAAGTATAAAATCTTAATTATTATTAAGATTCATAGTTAATGTATAATAATAATTATTACTTGGCTAAAAAATGTCTTAAGCATTAATATATAATTATTATTATAGCTTGCAAACAACTATAGTAAAAATTTAATTTTGACCATATGATCTTAACTAAAAGATTCATAATTGATGTGCATTAATAACCAACTACGAAAATTTTAAATCTATAAGTACCCTATTTATTTTTTAAAATGTACGGCTTTAAAATTAATATGAAATTACTGCTATGACTTTTAAATAAATATGATAAAAATAATTTTGTGATAAAATATTAACTACAATCAAAAGGATCATGACTAATCGATGTCACATAAAATTTTATAGTTATAAATAACTTTTTATATCAAATTTAAAGAAAATATATAATAAATGTAATAACTAAAATAATATCAAAAATAAAATTTAACCATCTTAGCTAGTGTATATTAACAACAAATAAATAAAATTAAGTGACTAAAAGATTAGCCTTATTAATTATTATTACTGTATTTAACTTCCTTTTAAATTCCTTATTTACCATAGAAATTTAAACTTATAAATAATAATTTATGACATGCCATGATTAATCCTTTTGCAAAAATAAAGTTAATAGATTGAATGAATATAAAGTTCCCAATAAGTGTACAAGTTGAATAAGATGAAGATATTAAGATAAAATAGAAGATACAAAGAAACAAGGATACAAGGAACTAAATAAGGAAAGTAACTAACTTATTCCTTTGTAGTTGCATCACTTTAGCTAGGTATGATTTGTCTTGGTATCATTTTAAACTCAATAACTTAATGAGATAGTAGAAGGAATTCACTCTCAAGATGCATACCACCAATCTTGTTAATGTGGAAAAGCCTTAGTTTGTTATGTTGCTACTACACTGCAGATGAAGATGATAAGTCATTTATTTCTCTCTTATTAAGCCTTTTAGTTCTTGCATTATTTGCTAAATCTAACTAACATTGCCTTGGAAAATTTTATTGTTTATTTCCTTCCATATTACATAAACCAATTTTCCAAAAGATATTTTAAAAATAAGGCAATTACCTTTACATCTCTATTGCCTTTTACTGAACTAGGAGATGATATCAATCCAATCAAGATGCGGAAAAATGAGGCAGTAAAAATTTTGTATCTTCTCTAACAAGTAATAAGAGAAGTTAAACTAAATAATATATGATTAATGGAGTCAAATTCTTGTCTACATAGTGCATAACCATTGGTGGTATTGGGGTTGCCATGATGTCTAACAATCATGGTAAGCCTCCCTGAAGGCAAGCTATAAGATAAATGACCTTTGAAATAGCCTACTTATACCACATCTTCTTATACTAGAGAACATTTGGAGTACTAGATCTTAGTAGTTGTTTGCAAGATTTATTGGAGAAAAGGTTTGAAGAATGTCTCAACCATTAAATAAAATCCTCTCTATTAGAGTTGGGATTAAAATTAGGAGTTATTACTAATAATTTAGACCAAATAGTTTGATTAAGCCTTTATAGATTTTCTCTTAGGACATCTTTGACTAAAGCTTATTTCGTAATTAAATATTTGAGTAAACATAATTCATTGATTATATATAATATCCTATTGTTACTCTAATTATCATACCATAAACTAGTGTTAAATCCATCTTCAGGCCTTTATTAAATTCCATCGTCACATGTTTCCTTAATCTTAAGATATGCAATATAGTCCACAATGCATTGGTTCTGGGACTGAAGTTCCAAAAGTTCTTTCCTATTAAGAATTGTGAATGTCCTTGTTGAACCTATAAGGCTTCCTCATCAGTTAATATTCTCCATATTTTTTTGATCATCATAACATTGTAAGCGATATTTATTGGATAAATCTATAGTCCTCCTTCCTCTTTAAGCTTACAATCCTTATTTAATTTAACCTTAGCAATGATTTTATTATGATATCATGTAAAGGTTCTAAACATTTTCTCTATTATTGAATCAGGAATTAAGGGGAAAAAATACGTGTAAGGACCAGCATACATGTAAAGGAAAGGTTTTTATTGCACTAGCTATTAGCACTTCTTTATATCCTTTTTAATTAGAGGGAGAAAGTCTTTGTGAAATAGTCTTTTATGAGAGATAAGAATCCCCAAATAAGCAAATGGGAGCTCCTTGATTTTGAGCCTTGTTAGGTGAGAGATTCAGCTAGCAAGAAGAGTTGCACCTGATGAATAACTACTCAACTCTTATTTATGCTCATAAAAGACCTAAATAGATCTTTAAAGGTTCTAAAAGTTGCTTTTAGAGTATAGATGGACTTAAGATCAACACCTCATGTAAGTAATAAGTCATCAGCAAATGATAGACTATAAATTCTTAACCTTTTGCATTTATTTTAGTCTTTAAAGTTCCTTTCATGATTAACAACCCAAACACTAAGCCTATTGAGAAACACAATAAGTAGAGAACAAGTATAGAGAAAAAGGATCCCTTTGTTTTAAATCTTATTCACCTTTGATTAGATTTTTATATTGTTCATTCACCAAGATGATATAAGAGACTAAAATGATGCATTGTTCTATCCGATCAGTAAATTGTTAAGGGAAACCAAATTCTGTTAGGGAGTTTAATATGAATCTCTAATTGATGGAATCAAAAGCCTTGTGGAAGTCAACCTTAATTGCTTAACTCTTAAGTCTTAAATGAATGCTTTATGGTAATTTCTGGGCATTTCTTTAGCTAGTAGAATATTATTCCCAATTTTCCTTCCTTTAATGAATGATCCTTAGGCACTATGAGAATTTAGCATAACCTTGAGTCTTGAGGCTAAAGCTTAGGAATAATTTTGTAAATTATGTTATAATATGGTATTGGTATAAAATCTCTCAAAAAAACTAGGACTAGGGGATTTTTGGACAAGAGTAATGAAGGTCTTATTAAACACCTTAACCCTTACTAAAAGAACTAAACAATAACATATGTGAGTAATTATTTAAAGTGAATCTAAGTTCTTTGAAAGAAAAAAGTATTAAGACCATCGAGAACAGGTGCTTTATTAGGCTTAAGAACAAAGGGAGCTTTCTCAACATATATGGCATTAAAGGGTAAAAGCAAATTATAAGCTTCAGTGTTAGTGATCCTCTCAGTGATGCTATATTTAAGAGCCTGTGGAGAAGAAGAGTAGAAAGAGGCAGTAAAATGGTGTTAGAGAAGTAATTATGAGCTTTTAGTAGTGTCCTCTTGAGAGTGAACTAAGACCCTATTAGCTTTTTAAATGAAAGCAATCTTATTTGAATTTTTCTTGAGAAAGTTAATTTATAAAAGAAGTAAGAGTTCTTATTGTAACAACCCCTATATGAAACCTACAACCACCCACACACATGACACCTAAAATTCCTGTACGTACATTAATGACATACAATTCTATTCAATGTTGTACATGTATATATTACAAAATTTGATATCCCTTAACAATATCATTTAAAAGTAGTATTACATATTACATTAATATGGCAATCCAGAAGAGATATTACACATAACTTAAATTCTTAATTACAAATTGTTATGAAACTAAAATTTCCTTCATTACATATACAACCATTCTTTAATCAAAAGACACATCCAAAGGTACTTTTGCTTCCAATGGTTGGCCTTGGTCCCTACAGATGATCCCTGTGCCTTACTCCTATTACTTGGACTTCTACGGATTAACACATATACTAAGCTAGAAAGTTTAACAGGAAAACACTTAGTTTAGATGACCACTCACAATAATCATCCACCAAGCACACACATATTCATGAATATCATAAACTCATATAAACAATAATGACATAATTAAGCAAAGTACATAATGCAAATATGCTTCAATATATTATCTATATACCAAAATGCACATTTATAAGACAAATATTGAGATTCAAAGCTCATCAATACAAATTATTCATATTGTCATACTATATCACTTATTTATGACTGTTAAATTTCTATTCTATGCTAAGCCTGCACATTTCCTGTGGGTGTAGATAAGGGCATTGTGGATATCTAAAGATACTATAGATACGTAAAGGTATCGAACTATGGATAATCAAAAGTATCAAACTGGGGAGACACTATAGTCTCAAAATGAAAACACCAGTAGTGTCAAACTGTAGCAGCTGCACCGTAATCCTATAGGCATACCTATCTATCCATCGCCAAGACAATTAAGCAGACACTATAACATTTTCCTTTAATCATTTACCAATATCATGATTAATATATTGACATTTCATACAATATTCATTTGAAATCATAAAATTTGTATGAAAACTTGTATGGTCATACTAAGCAATAAATATGTATATAAATCATCTATATATGTGTAAATTTCCGTTAACATGCATTATGTTCAATTTTAAATTTCAATGTTTAATCCCCCCCCCAATTTAAATATAGTAAGTCATATTTTATTTATTTCTAGGAGTTTGCAAATTTTCATAAACATTAGAAAAGGTTATGATATAGTTCAGTGAAAGAAAAACAAAAGCAAAGCACTCAAAATAGTGCAAAATGGGCTAAGCACATGGTGAGTCTAAAAATAGGCAAACAAATCAGTCCAGAAGCAAATCACACTTCAATCTTTACTTGTTCCGTAATTTTCACATACCAAACAATCAAATTAGTCTTTGAGGTCTTCTAAACATTTGTTCCCCTATGTTTCTAATTTCCATACAATCAAAGATTAGTCATTTGGACTTTTAAGTCATGAGATAAGTACCAAACATCACAAGTGGCTCCAATACAGGGGCAACATCAGGTCATCATTTTCCACCTCAATTTATAATATCATAAAGCCATAATTAAGTCAGAATCTCTTCTAAATATTTATAGTTCTATGTATTATTTTTCATATGCAACTAAAATCACCCAATTCAGAAGTCTCTATGCAAAGTTATGACCTAAACAATATGACTAGTTTAAGACAGAATTCCACTACACCATACTCTTTTGTCATATTCAACTAATTCTATGCAATATAACACTACATAACACCAAATCATTATCCCAACAACCATTCTACATCCAAATGAATCTTTATATCCCTTCAAACATAGACACAAAGATAAATTAGACTAAATGTTGTCCAAAACCTTGAAATATGCCAATTAGCTCTTCTTTTAGTACTCTTCCTTCTCTTCTCCTTTGGCTTTGCTTGATTCACCAACTAGAATACCACAAATGCATATCTCGATCTCATAACCAACCTTATAATTCCAGATCTTCATGAGCAAAGCAAAAAAGATGAAGTTGAGAAGAGAAACCACAAACTTTTACCTTGATTTTCATTTAGGATTAGCTTGATTCCTTATGAAAAATGATGTGATTAAAGATATGGAATGGAAAGGAGGTGAGGAGATAAAATTCTGTAGTTAAAACACTCCATACATGTCCCTCTCTCCAATTCAAGAAGTTTATAGTCTTACACATATGTTTTAATCTCATTGATCCATATGTTGATTTTTAGCAAAAGTGCACATTTGGCCCTTTTTCTTCCTTTAATTCCCACATTGGAATATAAAGGCATCGATTGATTTCATTCTAGTCCATAACTCACATATAATTATTCAAGTCCAAGCCTAAATGAAGAAACTACCAATTTACCCTTATATTTTAAATTAATTACCATTATGTCCCTTACTATGCTTAGATACACTTAATTCTTTATATTCACTCCTTAATACACCTTAGATACACTATAATGCTTTTAGGATATAAATTGGGGCTTAACTTATCCCCATCTGTTAGCTATTGAATTATTGGCCTCTGGTTAAGAATAAAGTAATTGACATTCGTGCTCAAGTATTATTACTAAAAGTTATCCTTTCTTCTTCATATTTTACTACATCTATAAGATCTTGGTAGAGTGTTGTTCCTTGGATAAAATAACCTTAGTAGCAGATATAACTTGATGAGTGTTGCTATACCTTTTGTGATTGACTTTCTTCAGCTCCTCTTTAACCATAAGAAGTTTTCTCACACAAATAAAAGATTTTAATCCGATGAAAGTCATAACTCAAGCACTTTTTTTTCTTATAGCTTCTTTAAGTCCCTAATCATTTTCCAAGTAATTACTGAATCAAAAGGAGGTTTTCCTCTGTTGTTTTAAGGTCATATCACGAACTTCAATATACGAGTGATAAAAAATAGAAGATAATTGAATAAGACCTTGCTTTCGTAGAAAGTGCAAAATTAGTGGCTGTTGACAAGGGCTTTGTCAAGCTTATTTTTGTAAGAAACCATCTTCCTTATTGCTTATTATTCTAAGCATAAAATCGTCCCTCCATCATAAGATCATTAACTTGTACGTAACTCACACTCACACAGTCCCTGAAATCATTAAAGAAATTCCTAATGCATACATTCCCTTCAATTTCAGATTAATGAATGATGTTGTTGAAATCTCGAGTATTAACAAGGATTATTTATGCTGGCTTGTATCTCCTTTAGCTTATCCCATAAAGAGTTCTTTGAAAAACAAAATTGAAAATGTAGACAAGAGTTAACTGGAAACTAATCTTGTCCTGTAATAAACTTTGTGATAAGTGAATTAAAGTCTGACTTTTAATGATTTTTTGCTCTGTAGAATATTTGCTTATAACATAAGGTTAGATAATTATAGTTATCAATGATAAGTAATACAACGATAAATTAACAAACTGATCTCATAAAAAATTATAATAATTTGGATATTACTAATTAGTCAAAATCAAAATAATATGATTAATTAACTAATACATAGAATAAAATAAAACAAATCTAAATAATTGCATTAAGTACTTTTT
>JAOQML010013289.1:0-12142 GCA_027568935.1 Erythroxylum urbanii | reverse complement strand
AAATTTGCAATTAAGCCCAAAATTTAAGAATGACCAAAACTTTTATTTTCATTTTGGTCCTCAGACTTTTGAAAATTGTAATTAAGCCACTTAACTTTATAAAATTACATATTGGTCTGCCAAGAATTGAAAAATTACTTTTAAATCCTTTATGTACATCAACTTTTCCAATTAAGCTTTCTAAGTGTCCAATAAGTCTATAAATTTTGTCTAATCACCTCTAAGCCATTATAACACATTTAACTCGGCCACCATGGCCATATCCATCCAATGCACTCGATTTTTCACAATTGGAAGCTTATATGTCAGAAATCTCTAAGATTTCACATACCTAAGGTCATGTAAGGGCATATAACATTATATATCACTAACATATATACGAAAAGGATTCAAATAAATTTTTGAACTTATATACAACCATGTATATGTTAACATATAGTAGTATCTCCAAGTACAAACCAACACAAAAAAGGTTGAAAGAATTCGGTGTTATAAATCCTCCCTCATCAAAAGAGTTTTGTCCTGCAAATTCCTCAGTTAAGGACACATATAAATGGGGGTATTGATGTCTCATAGAATCCTCAGGCTCCCATGTCATCTCTTTGACCCAGTCTCTCTTTTAAAGAACTTTAACCGTGGGAACTTCCTTGTTGTGTAACCTCTTTATCTATCGATCCAAATTTTGGACTAATTTCACCTCAAAACTCAGGTCTTCTCTTAACTCCACTGGAGGTGTCTCCAAAAGATGAGATGGGACCGGTATATACTTCTTAAGCATCGAGACATGGAACACATTATGGATCCTATCTAAATCTAGTGGCAATTCCAACCAACATGCCACAGTCCTGATGTGCTCTCGGAAATAGAACGGTCCGATATATCGAGGATTTAGCTTCCCTTAGCTCTAAAATTGGATAATACCTTCCATGGTGATTTTTGAAGGAGAACCATATCACTAACTGCAAATTCTAATGGTCGTTGCCACTTATTTGCATAACTTTTGACGATCTTGGGTAGCTTTCATTTTCTCCAAGATGACTTTTAATTTTTGAGTGGTAATTTCTATCAATTCGACTCCTTCAACTTTGGTTATACTAACCTTATCCCAATATAGAGGTGTCTTGCAGTTTCTCCCATAAAGTGCTTCATATGGTGGCATACTGATACTTGTCTGATAACTATTGTTATAAGTAAATTTTATTAAAGGCAAGTGTTGGTTCCAGCTTCCTTAGAACTCCATCACACAACTTCTTCTCCGACTGACCATTATTCTGAGGGTGAAAGGCAGTACTAAACTTCAGTTTAGTCCCTAAAAATTCCTGAAATTTTGGCCAAAATTGAGGGTTGAATCTCAGATCCTTATACGATATTATAGAAACTAGCACCCCGTGTAGCTTCATAATCGCATCGATATACCACTTTGCCAACCTCTCCAGTGAGTAGGTTATGTGGATAGGTAGAAAATGAGAAAATTTCATCAATCTATCCACTATAACCCAAATAGCATCGTGACTGTTCAATGTACAAGGTAGTCCAACTACAAAATTCATTGTAATGTGCTTCCACTTCCATTCTGGAATAGGCAAAGATTGTAACATATCTGCTGGCTTCTGATGCTTTGCCTTTATCTATTAATAGGGAAGGCATTTGTCCACAAATTTCATTATCTCTGTCTTCATCCCTGGCCACCAATAGCTCTCTCTAAGAGGTCGATACATCTTGGTGCTACTAGGATGCATAACATAAGATGAACTGTGAGCCTCTTCCAAGATAGCTCACCTGAGACCTTGGTCATCTAGCACACAAACTCTATCTCTGAAGACTAACAATCTGTCTTCTCTTAGTCAGAACTACTCATCCTCTTTGGATGTTAGTTTCTCTCGAATGACCATTAACTCAGGATCATCGGCTTGTGATCTCCTGACCTCATAAAATAGTGTTGGTTGAACTTCAAACTATGCTAACAGTGTTTCGTCATACTCAACCATTAAGAGTCTAACCCTAAGGCTCCGTATACTCATTAAATGAGTCATATAAGGATTTTTCCTGACAGTTACTACCTAACAGGACTTACGAATCAGTGCATCAGCAACTATATTTGCTTTTCCTAGGTGATATTCAATCACTAAGTCATAATCCTTAATCAACTCCAACCATCTCCATTGTTTGATTTTGAACTCCTTCTTTGTCATTAGGTACTTCAGACTCTTGTGGTCGATGTATATATGAAAAGTATCCCTATAAAGATAGTGTCTCCAAATCTTAAGTGCAAACACCATTACTGCGAGCTCTAAATCATGAGTAGGATAATTTAGCTCGTGTTCTTTAGCTATCTAAAAGCATATGCGATCACTTATCCAGCCTGTATAAGTACACAGCCAAGTCCCTGATGACTGGCATCATTGTATACCTCATACCCAACCCCTGGGTAGATAGAGCAAGCACTGTTAAAGAAGTCAATTGTATCTTCAGTTCCTAAAAACTCGCCTCATATTTTTCATCCCACTAAAAATTTACCCCCTTCTGGGTAAGCCTCGATAAAGGGGTTGCAAGTATTAAGAAACCCTAAACAAATCTCTGATAATAACCAACTAACCATATAAAGCTGTGAACTTCTGTCACATTCTTGGGTGTCCCCACTCAAGTATATATTCCACTTTTTTTTAGACCATAAAATACCTTCCCTTAATACTACATACTTAAGGAATCCTATCTCTTTTAGCTATAATTCACACTTCGAAAACTTTACGTACAACTGTCTTTCGTGAAGTATTTGCAGCACAATCTGGAGATGTCTAGCATGTTCCTCCCCATCCTTAGAATAAATCAAAAGGTCATCAATGAAGACTATAACAAATTGATCTAAATAAGGATGGAACACCTTGTTCATGAGATCCATAAATGCTGCAGGTGCGTTTGTCAATCTAAACAGCTTCACCAAAAATTTATAGTGTCCATACCTTATCTAAAAAGCAGTCTTGTGGACATTGCTTTCAGCAATCTTCAATTGATGGTACCCAGATCTCACATTTATCTTTGAGAATATTGTAGCTCCTCTCAACTGATCAAACAAGTCATAGATCCTGGGGAGTGGATATTTTTTTTATGGTAACCTTATTTAATTGCCAATAATTAACACATAAGCGGAGGGTCCTATCCTTCTTCTTGACAAACAATACTGGTGCTCCCCACGGTGAATGACTTGGGCTGATGAAGCCCCTATATAATAACTCTTGCAACTGAACCTTCAGCTTTTTCAATTTTGATGGTGTCATGCGATACGGCGGTATAGGTATCGGTGTTATCCCTGGGACTAAGTCAATAGCAAAATCAAATTCCTAATTAGGTGGCAATCTAGGTAACTTCTCTGGGAAGACATCGGGGAACTCATATACAATAGAAACATCTCCAAGTTTGACCTTCTTTGTCGAAGTGTCAATCACATATGCGAGGTATGCCTAGCATTCCCCAAAAATCAGCCTCTTAGCCTTGACCATCGATATCAAACAACTCGTGAACATCTGTCGGTCACCAGTAAATTTAATCGAGACTCCACCCTAAGTGTCAAACTCCACCTCTTTCTTATAACATGCAACCCTGGCACGATGCCTCTCTAACTAGTCAATCCCCAATATCACCTCGAAATCCTGGAGATTGAGGAGAACAAGATTTGCCTCTAACACAACATCACTGACCTTTATCTCACAGGCTGTATATACTTCATCACAAGCCACATGCTCTCCAAGAGGAGTGACTATAATGAGAGGGGGATCTAACGGATTCAAGGGATGACTAATGTTCTCAAAGAAGGCCACACTAACAAAGGACCTTTGTATGCCAGTATCGATCAAAACTTTAGCATCTCTACCGAGAACATACATAACACCTTATAACACTACGTGTTAGTAGCTCATACTATTTACGAGTTTACTAGTACTACATAAAACAAGCATCATAATATAACAATACAACAATATAAAAATGTTTATCTACTTGTAATTGTGTCTAGATTGGCTCAAACATCCTCCTCCGTCATTGCATAAACTCACGCTTAAGCTTGCAAAGCAAAATGCTGCTGACATACTAGAGGTATACTGTTGCCCACACCGGTCCTTTGTGTAGGTCCAAAAGATTGAAAATGGGCCTTGGCAGTCTCCCCTCGGTGTCTCACTAGTTGCACTGAGCTATCTCCCTCTTAAGTTGAAGTCTAAGCGAGCTCTGGACAAACTCTCCTCAAGTGCCCAATCTCTCCTAAATGAAAACACTTTCTCGGCTTTGTACACTTGCCTAAATGCACCTTTCTATAGTTTCTACACTGTTCGGACTAAGATGGTTGAGCTCAAGAAACAGAGTTAGTAATAGGGGCAATGCTCTGACTTCCTGGTCATAGTGACTATAAATTGACAGCTGATGATGCAGCGCTTCTAGTACTATTTGGAGTTGAACTACGACGGCTCTTCTTGGGCTGTTGGCTAGAGGAATCTCCTTCCTTCCTTTTTCGGTTCTTTTCCTCCCATTGTCTCCGACGCTCTTTAACCAACCTCTCAATTCTCTTAACTGACTGTACCATCTCCTTAAACGTGGTGGTGGGGGTAACTGTCATCCTTTCTTAGATCGCCAAATGCAATCCGGTCTCAAATCGAACATATAGATTTTATTCATCTACCACGTATTCTGGGACATAGGTGGCAAGCTCTCTCAACTCTGTCTCAAACTCGTGCACCGACCTATTCCCTTGTGTCAATGTAAAGAAGGTAGCCTTCTTTTGATCTCTATCAAATCTAGTATAATATTGTCCGATGAATTCATTAATAAAATCCATCCAGGAAATCTGATTACGATAGCATCTTCGGACATTTTCCCACCAAACTCTAGCATCACTCTCTAGTAATAAGACAAACTACCTTCAGCTTCATCTTGTCAGCCAACCCCATATCATGGAATGTATTTATGGTTTGCGTCATCCATGTTTTGGCCTCTGTAACATCACTATGTCCATCAAAGGTACTACCTCCCAGGTTTCTTGCTTCCCTAATATACCTCAAGATTCAAGCATCGGATGTTACTTTAACACAGGACTAGGTACTACTACTGGTTGCTGAGGTGGTAGTACCTATAGTGGCATCTATGGCACTCCAGCCCCAGGCTGCTGCTGCGCAGTGTACTGTGCCCACCATGTCATCACCTGCTGCAGAGCCTCCTTCAACACCAGTGTCAAACTTGGCTATGCTCCCTTTGTCGGTGCTTCAGTGTGAGGCTACCTATGAGCCGAAGAGCTAGCAATCGTAGGTTCTATGACTGCTTCATTGTTGTATTCCTCTAGCTCGAGTCGTAAAGGTCCAGCCTTATGATGACTTCCCCTTCCTCGTCCAACTATGCTATCACTATAAAATCAAAGAAAGCAGAAGAAGTTATTTAATAAAATAGATCAGACTAAGCCTAGCTTATTTGATGTCCCTTACATCCCAAGGAACGTCGACAAGTACCCTCACCGAGTTCAAAATCATCCAGCCATTAAGGCCATCCACTTAATGATCTGAGACTCAACTTCTCAACCAAAGATTGTTGACACCTAGACATTGACTCCTAGCGCTCATAAACCTTTTAAAATGTTAATAACATTTTTGAAAACCTAAAAACTTTTCTCTGATACAAAGTTAATTGTCACGACCCAGAACCACATCGGGCATATGACAACCACCGTATACCTGGGCTAAGGATACTCATGGTACCTTTAACCCTACCATACAAGGCTAACTAAATATTGTTGATGGATCATGAACAAGTTGTGACTTATAGTTAGAAAGAGAGAATATTGATCCCACAGGAATTGATGACCAGACACCACTTAATTTAGAAAAGATTTTGTTTAAGAAATAAAATTGTTTAATGCAATTAATCTAGAAAATTAAATTAAAGTTAAAAGACTAATATAAACAATGGGCAATACCGTAATTGCAGAAAATCTGAACTCAAGGATCTAAACATTAGAGATTACTTTTTCCTTATTCTGTCTTCCTCATATTTTATTGATTGAATTATGTCTCATCTTAGATTTGCCAAATGTACTGATTACCCTCTCTCAAGGTGTAACTGTTTGTCCTAATTAAATTGATGGGAATCGATTGAATGATCTCTCAACCTACCCAATGACTCTATCGATTCAACTAGTTATTACACTATCCTATGGATGATCAATTGACTAATTGAGATCTCTCTTCTAATTATTCAATTGACATAATAATTGCTAGTCTATAGGTTGCCAATCTCGTTTTACAATCCTACATGATTTTCATCTCACTCGCTCTCTTAATTTGTTGCAAGATGACAATTAAGAACAACTATTATCAAAGACACTTCATTCAATTTAATAAAACATGAGTTTTGAAAAAATAATGAACAAGCAATCCCTAATATGAAATTAGCCTAATATAGTCTTCATAACACTATCAACATTCAAATAATCCATCCTTACAAAGAAAGGAGGAGATTAAAATGATAGAAAGTGAATAAGAAAACTCCTTCTCTTCTTTGCCAAAATATGGAATTTTGGAGTTGATGTGCTATTTTGCCCAGTCTTGATGATGATCCTTGTTTTCAATCCTTCCTTGATGCTCTAAACAAGTGTTCTTCACCCAAGGATGGTCTTTCTACAGGTAGGTGTCGTCTCCCCTTGAGATAAAGGCTTTATATTCTTTTTATAGTCCAAAAATCCTAGGTTTAATGAAGTCTCGTAGATTGCCACAGATTATAATTCCCACGTCTGTGGGAATTTGCATGATTCCCACAAGCGTGAGAATTACAGGCAAAAACATTATGTCTTAATTTCCCACGTCTGTGGGAATTTGTGTAATTCCCACCAACGTCGTGGGAATTGGTCCCATATGTGATCCTCTTGTCTTCTCTTCTATGCTCTCTTGTTCATCCTCTAACTTGCTTCCTCTCCTTTCCTACAAAAAAAAAACAATTCTTGCCCTCAATTAGCATCCAACACACAAGAACACAATAGAGATTAAACTTAATGAAAACATACAAAATGAATCCTAAACTAGAACAATAGAGAACAATTATGCTAGAAAACACATGCCAATTACCTATAAAAACATATCCTAATGCACACCTATCAACATCCCCACACTTGAATCTTTGCTTGCCCTCAAGCAAAATAAATACAATCAATCAATTCAATCACTTCATTTTTGCAAAGATCAAAACACACAATTCCTCAAATTTAAGCCAACTCAAATATCAAGTTAATGTATATATCATGACTACTTTTTCATTGCTAAACACAATCAAACTCACAAATTGTACAATCAGTCAAAGGTAAGTCTAGATGCATAAGGATTTTTACTCATTTTGCTCAAGTGTTTAAGGGTTAGTGTTTCGCTCAAACTTCCTATAGGAAACTACACTACCATAGGCTTGCTAATACATCAATTCTCCTCTACAATGATTACATGCATAAATAGATGAAAAATACTTGTTTAGGGTTGTAATGTGGTAAGGGTTAAGGTGGGTCAAAAGAGCAGGAAAAAGGTAAAGCACAAGCATAAGTATAGTAGGAAGCATATAAAACGAGATAACATAACATAACTCCGAGAAATGCACCACTATTCTACATTTATTAATGCTACTCACTTTTCCTTCCTTTTTCTTTTCTTCTCATTCATTTTTTTTCTTTCTTTCTTTTCATACATGGAAGAACTATGAGTCAACACTAGCACTATATGCAATGTAGTCCATAGGCAGATATGTACTCAACTTATCTTCGTATAAATTTCACATAATCCCAACTAATATTGTACTTAATACTCTACTAAGCTTGTGAAAGGATTAGTTAATGGGGTTTAAGGTTTTTTTTTAAGAAACAAAAGGTTAAGGCTCAATGGGGTAGCAAGGGATAATTACGGTATAGATCATTTAAGCTAAGGGTTAACACAAAAAGAACCTAGATCATCTCTATTAAGCATGCATCCAGTAGAATCAAACCGATTCAAAGCAAGTTCTGAAGGTAGTAACCTAAGAAAGTAACACTTGATAAAGAAATGAAATAACTATAAATGGAGTCATATGGCTCAATCCTCACTTTGGATCAATTGAAAACTCATTATGCATCTCTACACTACCTCATTGTTCATATGAAAATTTATGACTAAGCTTATGCAACCAATTATGTTTCATCACTCTATATGCTTCACTTTCTACTTAAAGGGCCTAATTTGAGTTCAAGCATGCATTCAATCTAATTCCAACTACATGACAGAATTTCATGGCAATATTTATCATAGTGACTTAAAAGTGGTTCCATTCCTAACACAAAGCATATACAATATGCCTAAACATGCATCCTATTCAACACAACTAAAAAAATGCAATTAAGAAAGTTGATGTGACCTCCCCACACTTAAAGATCACATTGTCCTCAATATGACTAGTCAACAACCAAATAAAGGGAAATGACATCAAACCATACAAAAAAATGAAAACAAACTAAACAAAAGAAATTTAAACAAACGAATGATATAACCCAAGCAGAAGATACTGAAGTCAAATCAACATTAAAAAAATTAGAACTAAACAAAAGACATAACACATAAAAAAATAATATGAAACTAAATACACATGAAAAGAAACGCACTCTCACACAAGAAATAAAAAAATTTAAAAGTTTAAGGGATAAGAAAAGCTTATTTCAATGATGGTGGTGGCGGTGATGGTGTAGGAGCTTCAAAATTGTTCCTTTGATAAAAATTGATGAACCTCTTCTTCAAACTATACTGCTCCTTATATACTGTTCACATTTGTGTGCTAAGCTCATTTAGTTGAGATGTCATATGTTGTTAGTTAGAGGCTATTTGTTCAAGGGTTTGTAGGAGTTGGTCAGCCCTTGCTGGGCGCTAGCTTCTGTTGCTTTTGCTTCGTCCTCTAGTCCTGAGTTGCTCAAGATGTGGAAGGTTAGGACATGGCTATACTGATGCTTCTCCTATTTTCCACTATAGTATATGTCTGAGGATTATAGAGTTCCATAGAATGAACCTCCACAATCTCAAGACGTATAAAAAATGATATGCCAAACATATCGTGTGGTGTTGTATGCACCTTTTCCAAGTTATGGTTATAAAAACGAGCTAAAGTAGTAACAATATGCCCCATTCTAAAATATGAACTTTGCTTATTGACAACATCGACAATTGATCTAAAAATTCTAAAGGGTGTGTTGATTCTAACCTTGTGATCCATGCACCATAAGAAGAAAAGTTCTTTAGCCAAACAATTGCTACTTTGATTTTATGAAACACAATTAAACACATGAATTTATGCAACAACAAATGTTCTACACTACGTATTAAAGAGTTTGGTGCATTGCGTGAATCAAAATTGTCTTCCCCTGTTAAAATTTTCCAATAAGAATCCACATTAAATTCAGGATGATCATCTAAAACTTTTGTATTTTGGAAATTGAAAAGATGATGCATGACATTATAATCCAATTTATACACAACACTGAATAATCTAAATCAAAACACGTCCATTTTTGGGGCATAATGGACAGTAATGAAAAATTCAGTTGTCATCATAGGAGAATAAGCGTGTCACATCAAATGAACCTATTCCACCCTATGTTGTCAGCTAGGCGCTTAATCTTTGTCCTCACTCCTATGTCCTCTAACAATGCAAAATCGAAATACCTCAGAGTGATTATTCCCCTATCCTTAAAATCACAAAGCACGTACCTTCATCTTTCGAGTAAATTGGAAAGGGAGATTGATAAATTGCCACCAAATCGCTTCTGCATTCATCAAAAACTTGACAACGCACTTCGTCACCCGATTTTCAAGCCATCATCTTCTTCGGTGCCATTGTTAAAGAAAAACCTACAAGAATAAGAGAGAGAAAGTGAAATTCGTGCTTTCGAGAGAGAGAACAAACAAAACTTACCAAAACCCTTGTTGTTTGTAGAGATTAATGTATGAAAATGAAAAGAATAAAGAATAATGAAAGAATTAAAGAAAATACCAAGAATTTAAATAAAAAATGAGGAATTTTAGAGATTGGGAGGAGAGAGAAACATATTCTAGAGAGAGTGGGAGTGAAAATTTTGAAAGATGAATAAGAGAAGAAAATGGGTGAAATTTTAAACCCCCTTAGATGGGATTCCCACGCTCGTGGGAATTGAGGAGTGAAATTTTTGAAAGATAAATGAGAGAAGAAAAAGGGGAAATTTTTAACCCCTCTTAGATGGGATTTGTTGGGACCCCACCTTTGTGAGTCACGTGCCCAACGTCCTAAGCAACATCTGGACGCGCATCCCACAAAGGTGGCGAGCCCACACCAGCCGATCCTCAAAAGAACTCACTTTACCTATTTCCAGACATATTTGTGGGAAAACTCAAGGTGGAATTTCAATCTGTCCTCTGCAGAACATTTTGTTCCCCCTTGGTCTTAAGTTTCTAATGACACCAAAATCATTCAATTTGGTTCAGAAAACTGAAAGTTAAGGCCCAAACATTTTCAGACTGTTACTAACTGAAAGTCCTGCACCTAAATTCCATCCAGGAATTGAAAGTCCTAAGGACTGAACTAAAATTCAATTTCTTCAGATAAGTTGTAGCTCTATGTTTCTAGTTTATTTAGAAATAAGAATCATCTCATTTGAAGGTCGGACAACAAATTTATGGCCAAAGGAATCAAACAAGGTTTTTTCCTCAATCATATTGAGCCTGTTTCGGTATAATTGACATAACTTCCTCTAGAGATGTCGAATTAAGGTCATTCTTAGATAGTTGGAAAGAGAACTTATAGATATACAACTTTCATGAATACTTTGAAGGTAAATTCTATCATCTAGGGGGTCAAAATTGGACCAGACAATTCTATCTACAGTGCATAAGAAGATGTTTTGTCTACAGTGCATAAGAAGATGTTTTGTCTACAGTGGATAAGAAGATGTTTCGTCTACAGTGCATAAGAAGATGTTTCAGTCTATAGTGCATAAGAAGATGTTTTTATCTACAGTGGATAAGAAGAAGCAAAGAGTAGAAGAAGCAGAAAGCAGAAGAAGCAAAAAGATAGAAGAAGCAGAAAATAGAAGAAGTAGAAAGTAGAAGAAGCAAAAAGATAGAAGAAGCAGAAAAAAGAAGAAGCAGAAAGTAGAAGAAGCAAAAAGATAGAAGAAGAGAAGATAAAAGAAGCAGAAAGTAGAAGAAGCAAAAAGATAGAAGAAGCAAAAAGATAGAAGAAGCAGAAAATAGAAGAAGCAGAAAGTAGAAGAAGCAAAAAGATAAAAGAAGCAAAAAGATAGAAGAAGCAAAAAGATAGAAGAAACAGAAAATAGAAGAAGCAGAAAGTAGAAGAAGTATAAAGATAGAAGAAGCAAAAAGATAGAAGAAGTAGAAAATATAAGAAGCAAATGGTCAACTTAAGACGATATGACATCATCACAGAACATGTGATGTCATCACAGACCCAAACTCTCATTATTCATCATAACTGTCATATACATACTTTCTACGCAACATCACCACTTATAATGCTTATATGACTCGACTCCAATGTCCAAAGATTTGATACTATATATCATTGGAAAGCTAGAAAAGTAATCTACCATTTCCAAGAAGGCAGCTTCATCTAATTCAGCGTAGATCAATACAGTATTTCCCTCAAAGCCAGAACACAAATTCTCACCCTTATGAATAACTTTAAAAAAAACAATGAACAAATTTGACATACCATAGGCAAACCCAAACATACTTCATTAACATCAAAATATAAGAGTTTTTATAAAGCTTTAATGGGCATTTTCAGCAACAATACATCAATATCTCAAAATGCCCAAAATACAAAAAAAAGATACGTGAACAGTAATTTGCTCAAAATGCAACTAAAGCCTTATGGTTACAAATCTAGCTTAAACACAAAAGATGCAAAAGTTTGGAGTGATGCCTCGATTCTCTTTCACTTGATCTCATTTTCTTCATTTAAAGATGGGGCGAAAAGGGGGGTGAGCTTAAAAGCTCGTGGGTAACAAGTTTATAACCAGTAACAAGCTTATAACCAATAATAAGCAAAACCATTGAAATAGTTTACATTGAATCATAAACACATATTTCTCAATTCTCAAATCATCAAACACTTTATA
>JAOQML010013280.1:0-12142 GCA_027568935.1 Erythroxylum urbanii | reverse complement strand
AACTCTTCAAAGCCACTTCATAGATTGTAGGCTCATCGTCCTCTATGAGCAACATATCCTTTTGTTCACTTACGAGAAATCCTTATCTCTTTGTAACATTATGTATCCTACTTGACCTATGAACATTTTATGTGTTAGAAGGTTCAACTATTGTCCTATCTTTATAAACAATAATTTTGGGTTCAGGCAATTGATTTGCATTTGTTTGACCATCGTGAACTTCATCAAGTTCAACTTTGCTCCTACTGTCTTCTCTTAGAAGAAACTCCTCTAAAAATAGCATGCTTTAAGACAAAAACCTTTTGCTGTAAAGCATTATAGAACTAATATCCAATTGTTTCCTTAGGATATCCTATAAACAAACATTTATCATATTTCGCTTCAAGCTTATCTGATTAAATCCACCTCGCATAAGTTAGACAACCCTAAACTTTTATATGAGAAATATAGGGTCTTTTGATAGTCCATATCTCATATGGAGTAACTTCATTTGCCTTAGAAAGGACTCTGTTTGTCACATAAATAGTAGTCTCGAGTGCATAACCCTAAAAGGATTTTGGTAAATCTACTAGGCCCATCATTGACCTTACTATGTCTAACAAGGTTCGATTTCTCCTTTCAGCTACACCATTATGTTGTGGTGTGTAAGGTGGAGTACACTGGGATACTATCCCATTATCTTCAAGATAAGATAGAAATTCCTCATTTAAGTATTCACCACCTCGATCTGATTGAAGTGTTTTAATACTTCTACCAAGTTGTTTCTCTACTTCATGTCTAAATTGTTTGCACATTTCAAACGCTTTAGACTTGTATCTCATTAGATACACATACCCATATCGTGAATAATCATTGATAAAGGTAATGAAGTACACAAATCCACCTCTCGCATTAATAGACATCAGACCACATACATCAGAATGTATTAGTTCTAATGACCCATTCATTCATTCACCTTTTCCTTTAAAAGATAATTTAGTCATCTTGCCTAACAAGCAAGATTCACATGTGTCATATGATTCATAATCAAATGACCCTAGGCTACCTTTCTTGTATAGCTTAATCATATGCTTATCACTTATATGGCTAAGCTGACAATGCCATAATTAAGATGATTTTAAGTTATGTCATTTTTGTCTTTTATTGTCATTGATATTTAAAATTGGATTGGACATATCTAATATGTAAATTCCATTGCACAATGTAACAGTACCATACAACATTTCATTCAACTTAATTGAACAACCATTATTTGAAAATTTTAAATCAAATCCTGCTTTATTAAGACATGAAACAGATACCATGTTTTTACTCACAACAGGTACATAATAGCAATTTTTCAAAACTAACTTTAGCCTACTAGGAAGATACAAAACATATGTCCCTTCGGTTAATGCAACAACTCTTGCTCCATTTCCCACACATAGATTCATCTCTCCCTTCTTAAGCAGTCTACTATTCCTAAGACCTTACATATCAGCACATATGTGTGAGCCACATATGGTATCTAATACCTAAATGTTATGATCAAAAATAGTATTAACCTCAATGACAAATATCATCCTAAAGTAGATGGTGGGGCATCTAATGCCTTCTTTTGCTTCAGTGACTCCAGATAAGCTTTGCAGTTCCTCTTCTAATATCCTTCTTTGCTATAATGGAAGCATATCCCCTTTGGTGTTGTCTCCTTTGCCTTCTTCTTGGCTATATCTCCCACTAGCTTATTGGACTTCTTCTTCTTTTGGTTCTTCTTTCGAGAACCAGAAGTAGAATCCACTAGCATCACAACCTTACTGTCTTTCTTGACAATCTGCTTAGCTGTTTTGAGTTGATTAATTATCTCAAGTATCATTGTGGATATTTGGTTCATTTGATAGTTAAATACAAACTGTGAATAATTATTAGTGAAACCAGTGAAAATTAAGTCTATACTTAATTCATGATCCATTATGAAGCCTAAACTGGCTAATCTCTTAATATATCCATTCATCTTCTGCGTATACTGCATTAGAGATGATCCCTCAGTGATCTTAGAATGAAAAGCAACCTCGAGGTCTCGAACCTTTAAGACTGGGCTTGCTCATTTAACAGTTCCCTCAGATGGTAGATTATGGAATGAACATCTATAGACTCATGTTGCCTTTACAGTTCTGGTGACATAGAGGTTAGCATTATACAGCTAAGCATCTTATTATCATCCAGTAGCTTTTTGTAAGTTATTTGATCTTCATCAGATGCATTGGTAGTAGGTGGATTGGGAAGTGGTTCATCTAGGACATATCATAGTTTTTCAAATTTGAGAATAATTAATTTCATAGCCAATCCAAGAAGTTTGGTCCCATGAGTTTGTTGGAATCTAATAGGGAGCGTAAGTTCACACTAGAAGACATCGTGGTGATTCAATAACCTAGAAGAATGAGATAAGTGTTAGAATGTACATTAATGCATATTGATAAGGACTTTAATCACATGTATTATGGGTCCCATTATTCTTATTCAAATCCATAGCCCTCATTATGAGTTCAAGAAAACTTATAGTTTTCTTAATGGATCGATGTCCGATATCACCAAAAATGACCTTAGGTTTGTCCAACAAGCCACCTTAGGTCAATCTTTAGGTATCATTCATACCAATTGCATTTAGTTATGCAACTATCAACTTGTGCCATCAACTATTGATTTAGCACGCTCATTAGGTTATCAACTCTTGATTTGTATCCATCCCAATGTATATAACCCAACTTCGCCTCTATCTATGTTGACCTTAGGTTTACCCAACAAATCAAAACTTCCAGTTAGGACCAACCTATTAATTAGAAATCTAATTTCTATGGTTTGAACATATTCGTGTAGAGTGGGCTTGAGTTTGCCCAATAACCCAACTCTAAAAGAACTTTGGTTCTTGACATATCAATGGAAGTTATAAGTCCTAATATTTTGGTCTCGAGATTTAACCTTTGGTCTCATCAATACATGGATGATCTTTATTATATATATCACATATATATTTAGATTATGGACAAATCAATTGAATTGAGCCTATGTCTATAAGTACCCTTAAAATGCATCTAATGCATGCATCACATAAAGGAGGTTTAATTTAGGTTATGACTTGACTATGCATCTAAAGTTGGTGATTCGATTCAACTATTGAACCTAATCGGGTACTAGTGTTAGTCTTAGCTAATTCGAATTATGAATGTAATTCGATTAGGAACCCTAAAATTTAATTATTTTGATGTCCAGATTAAACACTTTAATCCTAGTTTACATGTCTTTTTTCTAGTCACACTAAAAATGCTATGCTCTACTTAGATTAATTTTAAATTAATCCCTAAGGTTTCTAAAATTTTTTTACATCAATTAGTCATCTATAATATGCTTAGGTCATCTTAAATTTTTCTAAACAATTTCGACACATGCCAAAATTATCTTGATGGCTAAAATTGTCAAGATAAATAAGTGAACCTACTAGACACTAAAGAGACCGATTCAATGTTCGAAAAATATCCGAAACCCTAATTTCAAGAATATGCATTGAGCATGTTATTGCCATCAAAATAATATATTTCTTATCACATATGAACTTATTTAGGTCTTTATAACCAAAAAACATACATTATAAATCATTAAGTAAGTCAACTTCATCAATTTTCAAAAAGTTGATCAATGTTGACTTTGATATTATTTATTAATTGAATCAAATTCAATTAATTTTGGAAAAATTTTAGAGTCTTATACAAATTTTAGAGTCTTATGCCAACACATCACATATGTATGACATTTGTCACATTACTTCTAACACTAGTCAAACATTATATCATACATGCATAAGATAACCACGTTAACAACAAGTGTCATATATCTCATACATGTGGCAAAATCTCATCTTGCATGTGAATGCATAAAATTTATAAAGACAATTTTTATAAAAATTAATATATAATTTACATGCATGTATGTTCATCATATTTCCAAAATTCCCAAAACTTCATATATGCATTAAGCTGAAACTAAATTTGTAAGAAAATAGTAAATGAAATGTAATTGCATTTAATTTTAAAAAAACATAATATAACACTTTATAAACATTTATATGAAAGAAAACAAACAAAATGTTTCTAGAATTATTACGAAAATTTCAAAAACAGTACATGCATTCAGTTTTCTAGAAATCAACATATGAACAGTTTGGATATTAATTCGAAATAAAATCACAAATGACATTCAATTGCAATTTCTTTTTGCAGAAACATAATATAATAGCTTATAAACATTTTGGGGAAAGAAAATTAGAAAAACAAATTTTCTACATTTTACACGAATTATTCCAATACAGTATGCATGTCAGTTACAACCCAGCAAACACTTTACACATATTCAATACATCATCTATCACATGCATAAACTTGCTCTGATATCACTGTTAGGTTAGCCTTGGTTGCATGCACCACATGCATGCATATGTAGTCGAACTGTAGGAATCAAGATTCCGACACCATGAAAACCTAAAATTCATAAGATCTTACATGCATGCAAGGATATGTATCTAAGAACATGAAATATAAACTTTTTACCTTTTGTATCTCCTCCTTTCTTGATTCTTCTCCTTGTTTAGGTTGTTGTAAACACCAAACCCTTCCTTGATCACCCACGAACACACAAAGAAGGAAGATGAAACAATTTGTAAGGGTGTTAGAACACCAAACTTGATGAATTTAAGTAGAAGTTCAAATGGGAGATAGATTAAGGTTATCTTCCATGCATGTTGATTTATACAACAATTGTATAAATTGCATGAAGATAACTCAACAACTCTTCTCACTCTCTCTATAACTCTTCTAGAGCCCTTTCTCTCTCACTTAAGTTTGTAGGAAGTGAAAGAATTTGGAGTACAAAAGTGAAGAACTCACTTATATATCATTTCGTGGCCTGTCTCGCCTTCGACCCTATAAGTCATGATCGTAGCCTGCTTAAAATGGTCATACACACTATGTTTTTCATCCAATATTTTATGCGTGTGACCTTTAGGTTCCCGGTTATTTTAGTCACTTAAATTAACTCTTAATTCAATCAAATCATGAAGGGTTTCATGATGCCAATTTTCCAAAATATAAGTAGATTAACATACGAACTCTTCGATAGTTAATTATCCAACTTATGAATCTTTCTATAGACAATTACCCTGGAATTCATCCTTTCGCTATACTACACCCCACTTGATTCAGGGTATAGGCTATGTGCCTACTCCCACTAGACTGACTACGTCACATCTAGTCCAAGTGATGTTAGTTCTTATCCTGAGATCTCATTACTCTATGTTTCATTGAAGACTCTCTTTATGACACATAATTGCTTTGGCTAGATACTCCCAAGTAATGATCCTAATAGGAGGTCGTGGGTATCATATCATTCTATTAGGAGTGGTGGATCCTTTATTTGCTACCCAATTACCTTCAAATAAAAATAGCTATACCCAATCACCACCATAAGGGCGACCTTGTCTTGAGGTAACAAGGAATGATGTCAAAGCACAGGATTAATATCCAAGATATCCTTCAGTATCTCAAGTCTAAAGATATTTGCATCATAGCTATGGTGAGATTATTCATTGACATTCGATAGATCATCCATATGATAATCTCGTAATGGGTCATCTGATGTACTTACTACTCTTAGTAAGCATCCACATGTTAGCTCTAAATAACTCATGCTTACATTCGTTGTGATCTACTACTTGATCAAATAAATGAGTATAACATGTGCTAGTCTGTCTAGATTAATAATATCTTGTCTTATTAATCCTATGACTAGGGATTATTTAAATACTAACATAATTGCATATGATAGGAATCTCATTGTCATGATTTCCTTCATGCTATGTTTTGTATCATGGACTTCATTAATTTGATTTAAGATCAATATCAATTCATATATAAATGAACATAAAATTAATGAAAAATGCCTTTCGCTTTATTAATCAAAATAAAGTTTGTACAAAAGTGCTAAATGTGATTGCCTTTAGAGCACTACTCTAATAGCTATATATTTTAGGATTAGCTTATCCCTCCTTGTGAGATCGACACTTTAGGTACTACGCGAATGACCTATACGCTTGCAAATTATCATGATTAATCAATTAAAACTTACACACATCGAAAAATCCCGATCAGGTATAGGGCATCTTATTAATACTCACTACTAAATCTGTGAATTCCCTGTATATTTTAACCCCCGTTAATACCGCAAGGAATGTAAAAATCCCTTGAGTCCTTTTTCTTCTGTGCTACATTAGGTTTTCTTCCGCTATACACTTCATAACCTTCTTTTTGATTGATTCCTTTAGTGTGAGCTTCATTTGTAGTTGTTCTGTTATGTCCTCATCCTTGTTTAGAATTCCTTGTTGAATACTTGAAATTGACTTTCGTTAAGCTAAAATAGGGTATGGAAATTTAGGTCGAGGTTCCTTGATTGGCTTAATTATGAGCTCCCTTGGAAGGAATTCCATATTTACTTGTCCTTCTCTGTTGTCTCCATCTGCTTTCGTATGTGTAAGTTTCTTTTCCTAGGACTAAGTAATGGCCATGATCCGTTCCTTTTGGTTAGATTCGGTATTGCTTAGAAGGATTCCTACACTTTGAATAGAAATTATCTCCACTAGTTAACTACTTGGACCTCCAGATTGTGTATTGAAGAGGCGTGGTTCTTAGTGACTTGCTCGAACTTGCTTTCAATGCTGAGTTACGGTTTCCACAATATTGGAACCTACTATATGCATCCTCTATGCCTCCAATTTTATCTAAAATCCTAACCAACTTAGATTCTATTGAGCTGGTTTATCTTATTGGAAGCCTAGCTGTTATTGAGGTCTAAATTGTCCTATAACATTGTTTGTCTATGAGAAGTTAGGGTAATTCTTCCACTTGGGGTTGTATGTGTTGGAGTAGGGATTGTTTCCCCCTCCTTGTCAATATTGAGCTCCCATATAATTAACTTGCTTCGGATCATGTTCCTTTATCAAGAAACAATCTACCGTATTATGGTCCATATGTCCACAAAGGTCACGCTTTAGTTGCACCGCTTTTACCAAAACTGAGGATGAAACCTTCATGTTATTAAGCTATCGAGTTAAGTTGTCAATTTTCACTTGCATCTACATCATTGATGAACAACTACAATTCCTTTTTGTTCTCAAAAAGTAGTTAGTTGTCTACCCCGCTCGTTTGTCCATAGGCAGCTATTACTCACCATCTCCTCTATCAGCTCTTTTGCTTCATCTACCATCTTTCTCATTAGTGATCCTCCTGAAGCTGCATTAATCATGCCTCTCATATGTTGGGTTACTTTATTATAGAATGTTTGCAAAAAAGACTCCTTAAGTAAGTAGGGGCATTTTCGTTGCAAATCCTTATATCATTCCCACGCTTTATAAATTGATTCCCCATCACTTTGCTGGAAGTTGATAATCTCCTTGATAATCTTCATGGTCTTGGTAAGGAGAAAATATTTGCATAAAAAGGCATCAACTAGTTGATCCTAAGTGTTGACATTGACTGGGCTGAGAGAATGGTACCAGAACTTTGCTCTATCTTTTAAGGTAAAAGGAAAAAACCTAATTCTTACTGCATCCTTCGACATCTAATGGTACCAAAAGATAACACAAATTTCTAGGAAGTTCACTATATATACAATGGGATCTTTATTCGTTAGTCCATAAAATTGCACATTCTGTTGAAGCATGTTTAGGAGGGTTAGTTTAATTTCAAAAGAAGCTGCTTGTACAGCTGGCCTAGCTACTCCTTGGTTAGCCACGTTGAACCCAAGTCTCATAAAATCCATAAGGGTTCTTTGTTGACATCCTTGGTTCGCTCCATGGTCCAAATGTTGCTGAAATCCCTCGGCCATTGTTGCTTTTATGAATTCTTCTTCTTCTTCACATCAAGTTTTGCTAATTGACTGTTCTAATTGAGTGATGTATAATTCTAAGGTTTGAACTCATGACTCGAAATTCTCATGACTTTCGTGTTCGTGCACGAGCACAGATTGAGAAATACAAAGAATAGAAAATAAAAAATAAAATATAAAACTAACTAAATGCTTTAAACTATAGAATTAAACTAATCGCCTCCCCGATAACAGTGCCAAAAACTTAATCAGGTGTTTATAGTGTGTAATTTTTGGTTATTAACCTCTGATAATCTGTAAGTGCATGATTAGTTAGTGTAGTATCAAAGGTGTTGATCCCATGAGGAGGGCTATTCTAATCTTAAAATCTAAGGCTATAATCTAATACAAAAAATTCAAGATGCAACTAACTAAAACAAAATTTCATTTCAATCAATCAAATTAAATTAAGAATCAGTTACAAAAATACTAATTACGAAACAACTGTAACACACCCAAGAATCAATCTAAAGAATTACTAATTGAGAGAAAGGTAATTTTACCTATCTTTAATGCTAATCTAATTGATTATGAATTACTGGATTATTAGTTCTAGACAATCCTAAGGTTAATTACTCTCTCTCGAGTTATAACCATTAACTCTAAATCATAAACCCTAATTAGATTTTGGAAATCGCAATCTTTTAATTTACAATATATCCAAAATGTTAATTAGTTCTGAAGTTCTCTAATAAACTATCGAAAACCTATGCCAGATCTCTCCTCACACAATTTACCTATTTGATATAATTCTAATTTCTATTAAATCACCTAACTCTCGTTAGCCCAATTTAATCATTTTCATTCGATTCACCCTCTTAATTTATTATCGAATTATGCAATCAAAGAATTAAATCACAATAAATCCAATAAACACATAAATAATAAGATTTCATTAATTAAAGAATAAAACTTCGAAGGTAAGTTTAGAACATCCTCGACATTTTAGATTCTATCATTAACTATTCAATCCAATTTTATACAATGATAAAACTAAAAATAAACAGGAAATACAATCAAAATGGAGGACAGGAGGCAATGACGTCAGGAAACCTCCTGATCCAAGAAGTACGCCGAGTCAACTTCTTCTCCTCTTCTCTCTTCCTTCTTCTCTTCCTCAATCTCTCGATGAATTCTCTCTAGGGTTTCTTAATGTGACTGACGCAAAAGCTCCGCTATGCCTCTTTTTCTTGTTCCTTAAATTTCTTTTGTGTTTTGAGCAAACCTAGGGTTTTTTCAGGATCAGAAACGTTCAAAATTTCCCTCAAAACTTAACATTTTTTAGTGTCTGCGAGTCTGCCCAATGCAAATCATAAACATGGGCCACATCTGAGCCTTCTGTCACAATCTTGGAATGCAGGCCATGATCGTGGGCTGTTCCTTGCACTTATGTCATGATTACGGCTTGCAGGCCACAATCATGGGCTAACTCTAGTTCTTTTTGTTGGTCAGAAAATAACTACTAGTTTTACGCTCAAAACTGCAAGTTTATAGGTGATAATTGTCATTTACATTATGTTTCAGGGTTTAATTTGTTATGTATTTAGTATGAATTTGAGTGTTGAGCGTGTATTTATAGTTTGATTGTGTTAGTTTACGTGTTGAAGTGTTTTTATAGGTTAGTATGAGTATTTGAGCTTAATTGTTATATTTTTTAGGTACCTTGATGTGTTTGTTAATGTTTCAGGGTAAAGGGCAAAGAACGGAGAAGTTGTGAAGAGTTTTGGGCCAAAAACATAGCCCACGATCATGGCACAACAAGCCATGATCATCACAGAAAGGGACGAGCCAGGGTAGCCAGGTCATGATCGTGTACTTTGGCCATGGTTGTGACAGAGAGTTTAGATCTAGGCCACGATTGTGCACTCTAGGCCACAATCGTGACAGGCAAGGCCATGATCGTGACTTGCTGCAGGTTGAAGCAAAAACTTGAATTTCGTGATATTTTTCAAACTATTTTGACCCTAACTTTAACCTAAAGCATCTAAAGTATAAATACATCCTTATGAGACAGATGTAGAGAGAGGAGAGTCGTGCAAGAAAGCTATCAAATAAGCCAATTTGTAGAGAAAACCTAGAGAGAAATGGAGAGAATGAGGAAGGAGACAAAGAAAGAGAGACCCGGAGAAGAAGCTAGACGAGACATACTTCTTGGAACAGGTGATTTTCATTGTTGCCTCTGCAAATTTCGTACCTGCAGTATTTTCCATTTATTCAATTTTATTGATGTATGAAGTTGTAATATTCGTTGAGAATTAGGTATGTTGAAAGTTGAGTTTTGTCTATACTCACCTTCAGATTTTTAATTCTTAAGATTAATAAAGTTTAATTGATTGTGTTATTGTTGATTTAATTGTGATTCAATTTTTGTTCGTAATAATTCAGCAATAAACTAAGAGGGTAAGCCGAGTGAAAATAATCAATTTGGGCTAACAAGAGTTAAGTAAATTGATAGATAAGAATTGGATCAAACCGGTAGAATCATATAACAAGAGATCGAGCATAGATTCTCGGTAGTTAATAGATATTTTTAGAACTATTCTAGGTTGTAGGTAAATTGTGAGTCGAGAGATCACAATTTCATAATTTAATTTAGGGATCATTAGTTAGGGTTAAGGATTATAACTCGAGAGAAAGTAATCTACCCTAGGACCGACTAGACTGATTAGTTCAATAATTGCATAATTGCTTAGATTTTCATTAGTTTCATATTAAAATCCATTTTCTCTCGCTTGATAGTTTCTAGGTTAATTTTTGGGTTTGGTTGTGTGATTTTGCTATTTTGTTGATATCTCTACATTTTAATATTCATAATTGATTGTTTGATTGATTTATTTCCAGCATTAGTTTATTTCGTTTGAATTATTATAGTTTAGTACGACCTTAGATTTTAGGACTAAAATTCCTTCCTCATAGGATCGATACCTTAGGTACTACGTGAACTACCCGTGCGCTTGTGAAGTTTACCAAGGTTAATAAATATTAAAACTTAGCATGTGTAACCTTGCGAACAAGTTTTTGGTGCCATTATCGGGGAGGTGATTAATTTAGTTCTTTAGTTTAAGGTCTTTTTTTAAAATTAAAAAAAGATTGGGGCATAAAGTTGAGACACATTATGACATCTTATAGTGAGAATGAAACATCTGAAAAGTTGAATGCTAAGAAGAGATAAAAAGAACGATCATGGAGCATGTGTATTATAAGGAGCAAGGGACTCTTGTAGATTTCAATGAGCCCTAATTTAATTGGGAAAATCATCATCCTTATATGAACTGGTACACTTTGGGGTGGCAGAACCATCCAGATTTCTTTTGGTCTGACAATGCAAGGACTTACATAGGACATGAAGACCTATTTGAATTTTAATAAGATGAATCCAATTCATGGGATTCCAAGCTAGACAAAATCATCGATAAGCTCACAGATATGGAAGAGAAGTTTAAGTGAGTAGCAGAAGATCATGCCTCTTCTATTTATAATATAGAGTTTCGACTAGGCCAGCTTTCCAGGGAATTTTGTAAGAAAAATTTGAAAAGTTGTCTGCTCAGTATGAATGTAAATTGAATAGAGCCATGTTAGGCTTTCAAGTATGAATGTAAATTAAATAGAGCTATGTTAGGCTTTCAACTTAGGAATGGGGTAGAGCTAGAAGAACCAGCGAGAAATCAAGCTAAACATGAACTTAGAGAAGAACAAGAAATCCAAGAAAAGGATGAAGAAAATAATGTCAACCATCCCTTTTATTCACCAGTTCTTGATATACCATATTTGAACATCGAAAAATCTTAGGTAGATGTTCATGAAAAGAACTTTATCCATCCAATTAATGATGACTAAATGACATTCAACATGAATGATGTATTAAAGAATCTGAACGAGAGTAGTTCATTCAGGATAATTGATGTGTTCGAATCTTCAAAAGAGCATAAGGATGAAGAATAATTTTCAATAAACATCAATTTTGAAGAAGCTATGAAAGTCTCTGCTTGTGAAGCAAAAGAAGAATAAGAAAAGGGAGTGACTAGGGAAGAAAAAGAGCAGCTCACTTGTTTACCAAATAAACTGCTAGACTTAATAGACGAATCAGGGAGTTTCGTTATTCTCTATTTTATTGACAGTTATAAAGGATGAAGGTCAAGCTAATGACCATAAATTAGCACATTTAGTAGTTAGATTTAAATTGTTGTGTAGTTAGGTT
>JAOQML010013264.1:0-26743 GCA_027568935.1 Erythroxylum urbanii | reverse complement strand
TCATGCATTCATGAATGAAATGCATATAACACTATTAGGCACGTATGCCTAATTCTCAACAAATCACAAGAAACACCGAATCACAATTAATCACATAAATCATATCAGTCATGATCACAATCACATTAAACACATAAGTCACAAATAACACTTCTATGTTATAACTCCCAACATGCAATCATCGGACCTCCCCTAAAGCAATAATAATCAGTTGGCTAGCTGTTAAAAATGGACTAAAAATCAAAGGCAGATGGTATGGAAGATCAGGAAAATTTAATATCAACTGTCTTTTGAGTAAACTTGATATTGAAATAGTTCCACATCTATTTTTTCAGTGCAATTACTTATGAACTATCTAGAATCAAATTTAAATAAAATTCAAATCTATTGCTCACAAAATTTATGGATAAACATAATCCAATGTGCCAGAAGAATTTATACATATTTAAACAAGGATGGGATCATTCTAAACACTACTTTTGGTTACACCTTATGTTCAATCTAGAGGGAAAGAAACAATGGATTATACAAAGGAGTAGAGAGGGATGATCTAATGTTGAGGGCCCTATTTTCAACTAGATCAGGGAAATTTTACTCGATTATGATACCCAATCCAAAATCAGTCAAAAAATGAAAAGTCTATAGAAGATCTAACGTTTCGAATTGTATTTGAATTGAAATATATTTTTAGTAAGTTTGTATGGATTAATGTCAAACTTGTTCTCTTTCCATTGTCTAGTTTTTAAACTCAATTTAAGCTAATAAAATTCATTCATTTTTTTACAATTTAATCCAAAGATCGAGAGGACATTGTGGAGATTAAAAAGGGAAACAAGAACAACATCAGAAGTAGATCAAGAACTTGAATTTGAAGAAAAAATTGCAAATCCTAGAACACTAGGAGAGTTGGCCTCACTAGACTTAACCCAAAAGAACTTATTCATTACATTTCCTAATTTTAGTGACTATGCTACTTTTGAACTTAAGTCTAGATTAACACGATTGTTGCCTAATTTTCATGTCCTTGTAGGTGAGGATGCTCAAAAACACCTCAAGGAGCTGGATGTGGTATGTAGGGGTGACATGCGAGCAATTTATATTGAGGGTTTCCCATTCTCATTGAATGACACATTAAAGGATTTGTTAGTAGAATTACCTGCTCATAATCTGAAAACTTGGATAGAGATGAAGAGGTTTTTTTTGGAAAAATATTTTCTAGCATCAAAGACTGCTAGTATACAAAAGGAAATTTGTGGCATAAAGCAACATAATAGAGAGTCCTTTACAAGTACTAGGAATGCTTCAAGAAGTTATGTGTCAGATGTCCACATCATAACATTTTAGAGCAATTTTTTATATAGTATTCTATGAAGGATTGCTACTTATGGAGAGGAGTTTGGTCGATATGGTGAGTGGTGGGATGATATATGTTTAAATGTTGATTCATTTATGTACTACACTTAGTGATTAATGCCTTAGAAATACTTAGGATACTCATTTTAGCTTATATTTGATCTTAGGTACATTTTGAAAGTGAAGGAGTTAAAATGACTCAAAAGCATGTCCATTAAAGCCATCTTCTTAATTTTCACACTTTAATGGTTTATGGAGCATGAAGAAGAAGAAGATTACAAGACGAGGAGACAAAATAGAGTATACAAATAGATAATGAACATTGTTTCATGGTTGTCTCATTTCTTTTAACCTAGTTATTATTATAAATAGAATGTTGTGACAGTTGGGAATTTTGGGGAAAAATGATCACCCTTACAGCCATGAGATCACTTGACATGAATAAGAAACAATAAAGAAAGGAAATGCATAAAAGGTACATTATTTTTCATGCCACATCTCCATTCCATATTTAATCATTACATTTAAGGTATAAAGAGATATGTGGTGTGTTGGTTGCACTTGGAAAAGTATGGGAGACTTGAAAATGTAAGACACCTGTCCATTATATTTAACCTAGCTATTGGAAGATAAGGAGAAAAAGAGTGGACAGTTAGATGAAGGAAAGGTGTAATTGTCGGCTACTAAGAAAAGGCTGTAGCTAAAGAGAAAAAAATGTGATACATGTTGCACGGGCTGCATATATATTACATGAGTTACCAACTATTATTTAATGTTTAAATTACAATAAAAACAAAGAGATATGAGAGTGTTTCGACTGAGCTAAAAAAATGTGAGTATGTGAGTGTTGCAAAGAGGTGGAAGAATAAAAATGTGGGAGAGCTCGAATGGGAGGATGAAGTGAAAATGCAACACCTGTCCATTTTATCTAAATTTTAACTCAGCTGCCTCGTGAGTCTTAGAAGGAGTTATGAAATAGGAAAAGAAGGAAGGGAAATGTCAACTGTGGGGTTAAAGTAGAGAATAAAAGAGGGGACAATTGAAAAAAGGAAGTGAGCAACCGGGAGCTACGAGAGAGGAGTGAAAACATAAACAGTAGCTTGGGCCAAACATCTTTATTTTTCACATCAATGAATAGTGGGAGAGAGTGGTGTGAAATAGAGCAGAAGAGAGGCTTACGATAGAAACAAAGGGAGAGCAATTGGTCTTCTTCAGTTTGGGACAACAACTATTCTCCTCCATTCTCTCTTCATTTTTTAACAAAAATGGAGGCTACAAAGGCTGATTGTTGGAGCTTGAAGATGGAGATGGAAGGCTAAATCACCTAACACTGATTCAGAGGTGGAATTGATGCCAAGGAACACATTAAGCGTATAGTGTTATATATCATTTTCTACTCTCTTTTCAGATTGTTATGTTATTTTGTATGGATGGATTGGGTATTTGGATAATGATGGTTTTAATGCTCTATTAAATCATTTTTATGACTACCCATAGCTAGATCTTGAATGTGATGCGTATTAGTCATGTGGAAGATCATTTGTAGCAACTAACGGTATTGAATCGTTAGGAAAAATGTGAATTAAGTTAAATAGTCCATGCTTGCATGATTATTACTTAAATTGATATGTTTTTCTTAATTGTAATGCTGATGTTCGAATAAACTTAGAGAGCTTGTTCTAGGTTTCCTGATAGTTACAGTTAATTAACGAGCGCTTTGTAATGAACTAAAACTTAAGGAAAAACTGGAATTAATTAATCTTGTTATTAATTCAAGATCAATAGTCCAAAAGGAGGAGTAAAGATGATAACTCAATGACATTTGTGAAATTATGCTTAGGCTAAGATGAAACCAATGAATTGGTGTTTAATTTGTTCATCGACTTTATCATTTTGCTACAGTTTAATTTGATTTATTTTCATAGATTCAATTTTATTTTGTTTTTAATTTGTTTCAAACTGAAAATCCCCCTATTTGGTTAACTAGATAATTTAGGAAAGTGTTTGATATTAATCCCTGAAGGATCGACCTAGACTTATCACTATATATAGTTTAGTCTAGTTATTTTGGTAGGATTATTATGTGCAACCATGGGGCACTGTGTGAGAAGACTGCTATAGAAGCTAGGATTTTAATTGACTATATGGCCACTAATACTCAATAATTCGACACTCACAATGATATTCGTCGTGTAAATGAGGTAAGTACTACATCTATCGAACATCTTTTAAATAGGCTAACGTCTTTTATTAGAAAACTTATAGTTGGATAAACAAATGTAAAAGTTTTCAGAATATATGCAAACACAAGCCATTAGACTAATAGGTGCCCAATTTTATAAGAGGGGAGCATAGAGTATGTTAATACTACAGGAGGGAATTTTCTAAACCAGTACAAACCGTATTCCTAGACATATAACCCAGACTGGGGAGACCGTCCCAACCTAAGCTATAAAGGAAATAGCCAACAGAACTACTTCCCGAATAGTCCACAAGGATTGCAGCAATTCCAGTAAAGACCAAAAGGCTTCTTCTTTGAAGTCAGGTAAATTTTAGAAGACTTAGTTAAGTCTATTAATACTAACACTATTAAATTTTAGCATGACATAAAATCAAGCATCGAAAATTTGGAAAGCCAAATAGGTAAGATGGAGGTAGCAATCAACCTCTTAGAATCAGAAAGTGGAGGAAATATGCCAAATCAACCCGAGGTGAATCCAAAGAATGTTAGGACTATAACTTTGATGAGTGGTAAGTAGATAGAGGTTCTGAAGAGGACCTCCTTAAGGATTGCCAATGAAGAAGAAATCAAGAAGGAGTTGAGAAATGAATAAAACCCCTCATTTAGCACAAAGATAAACTTCAAAAGCCTTAATATCATTCGAACTAATTCCCCACCTTTTTCTAGCAGATTAGCAAAACTGAAAAAGGAGAAAAAAATTAGGTGATATTAGAGACTTTTTGAAAGGTAGAGGTGAACATACTTTTTCTAGATGCTATTAACAAAGTACTAAGATACATAAAATTCCTCAAAGAACTGCATATAAATAAAAGAAAGATGAGAGGTAATGAAAAGGTGATGATGGGTGAGAACGTGTCTGTGGTTTTTAAAAAGATACCTCCAAAATGTCAAGATTTAGGTATATTCACTATTCCTTCTAAAATTTGTAACACTGAGATCAATAAAGCTATGTTAGATTTGGGAGCTTCAATTAATGTCATGCCTCGTTTAATTTATGCTTACTTAAATCTAGGACTTTTAAAAGAAACAAGTTTTATCATAAGATTGGTGGACTGCACTAACTCTTACCCTGATGGTGTAGTTAAGAATGTCTTAGTGTAGGTGAATAAGTTGGTATTTCTTTCGAAATTTTATATGGTTGACACGAATGATGAAAATTCATAAAATTCAATACCTATCTTGTTTAGGAGATTATTTCTTAATACAGCTTAGACTAAGATAAATGTTCATAAGGGAACCTTCACGATGGAATTTAATGGGGAAGTGATTCGTTTTAACATTTTGATGCCATAAAACATCCTCAAAATGATTACTCTATTCTCTTTATTGATTTGATTGATCCTCTATTGCAGAAAAACTATTTAAATTGATTTGCAAATATTGGTTAAAAATAGGCTTAACGGGGCATATGGAATTAGAAGCCATTAATGATGTTGAAGTGGGAGAAGAGTTGAATGAAATGGCAACTCCCCGAATCTCACCAGAAGTTGTTACCTTTTGATATGCAAGTACCTGATGTGGAACTAAAACCACTCCCCACCCACCTAAAGTGTGCATATTTGGGAGATAAGCAGACCCTTCCAGTTATAATTTCAGTAGAGTTGACTTCAAATCAAGAAGACAAGCTAGTTTGAATGTTGAGGGTGCATAAGAAAGCTATTGAATGAATGATCATAAATATCCAATAAATAAGCACCTCTACATGCATGTATTATATTTTGTTGGAGGAGGATGTCAAGTCCATAAGGCAAACTCAAAGTAGGTTGAATCCTCCAATGATGAAATGATGCATTGAAACTAACCTTGTGTTTGATTGGGTAAAGTGTCATTTTATGGTAAATCAAGGCATAGTTTTAGGTATATTATATTTGCTAGGGTATAAAGGTAGATATGTTTAAAATTAATCTCATTCCCTCCTTAACTTACCCCTCAAATATGTGGGAAGTGCATTCTTTCTTGTTCATGTAGGTTTCTACTGTAGATTCATTAAGGACTTTTTAAAGATAGTTGCATCATTATGCAAGTTGTTATAACAAGATGCATCCTTTAAATTCCATGATAAGTGTAAGGAAGTATTTAACAAACTTAAGGAGCTTTTAACGTCCCTATAGGTGATTCAACATCAAAATTGGAGCCTCCCCTACGAAATCATATATGACGCAAGCAACTATACAATGGGGGCAATTCTAGGACAAAGAGTAGGCAAAGCTATACCATCTATTATACTTCGAAAACTCTTAGTCCAGATCAATTAAATTACTCTACAATCGAAAACTTTTATCTATGGTTTTTTCTCTATAAAAATTTCAGTCATATTTTCTAGGTGATAAGGTTATTGTTTATTCTCACCATACAGCTTTAAGGTACTTATTGTCGAAGAAAGAAGTCAAAACTGAGGTTAATTAGATGGATGCTTCTCCTTCAAGAGTTTGACATGGAGATAAGAGATAAGAAGGGGCAGAAAATGTGGTTATTGATCACCTCATTCGCTTAATCAAAGAGGAAGAGGACATCCCTCTAAGAGAGACATTTCTATATAAACAACTACTTTCTACCCATTTGACATCTCCATGATATGCAGATATTGTGAATTTTTTAGACACCAATCGAAATGTCTCCATATAGATTGGTGTTTGGGAAGCCTTGTCATATTCCAATGGTTTTGTAATATAAGGCGTAATGGGATATAAAATGATGCAGTATGAATTTAGAAGATGTGCGAGTGCATAGGAAGTTGCAATTGTAAGAGTTAGAGGAGGTGTGGATTGACTCCTACCAAAATGCGATAATATATAAGGAAAATATGAAGGATTTTCATGATAAGATAATTTAAAGGAAAAGCTTCATTTTGGGTTAGAAATTGTTTCTCTATCATTTTAGGATGAAATTATTCCTACGTAAGTTACATTTCCATTGGGTTAGTACATTTGTTGTTACTCGTATCTTTCCTTTTGGTGCAGTGGAGATACGGATTTTGAAAATACATAAGACATTCAAAGTGAATGGTAATCACCTAAAATTGTATTATGAAGGCTTCCAAATAGAGAATATAGAAGTGGTGATGCTTAAATATGTAAATAGAGTCAGTTAATGAGGGTAACATGGAGTCCAGCTAATGAAAATAAACAAAGCCATTGCTTAGGTAGCAACCAAAGGGAAGTTGATTTCTTTTATTTACTTTCTCACATTTGTTGTTTTTGTTAAATGCTCCATTTCTTACATTTGATGTTACATTAGGGAAAATGTAAGTTTTAAGTGTGGGGGTGGGGATCTCTATTTTTATACACATTTTAAAGCTTAATTGTTGCTTACGTGACTTTTTAGGTGTTTCCAAAATCAAACAAATAGACAAAATTTTCTATTTTATTTTTTTGAAGACTATATAGCCATAACTAGAGAGTAAATTGACTAGAAAAATCCATGGCAACTCGAGCATATACTTTTACTTTTGTGATTGGCCAATATGCATTATCTATAGAAGAGTAGTGGCTAGTGGTAAACACAAGCCTATAAGATTTTGAACCTTTATAGATTGACAAATCCATATAGTCTCATTGTCTTTTGTTTATATGTGACCTTTATGACATGTACATCCTGAACTTGATTTGATTTTCTATTCAAGACCATAATTTTATCACATGCATTAACATGGAAATGATATAGGCATTCTTTGTTCCATAAGTTACATTAGCCAAATAGCCTACCTATTGATATGCCTTGAACTTTATTTGCCTTTTCTTTTTGTGTTAACCACATTATATGCTTTAAACCTAACCAAATTTCCTACCCATGCCTTAAAGCTAGTGGAGTGTTTGTTGACCTTTTACGATTATAAATGCATAAAAGTGGAATGTCATTTTATCTCTTATCCATGAATTCCAAATGTTGATGTAGCTTCTTTCAATTTTTATATAAAAAAAGAAAAATACAAAGAAAAAGAAAAAAATTTTAAATAAAAATTATGAAGGAGGAATTGTCTCTATATTGCAAAGTTATTTATGATTAGTTTCTCCTCCTAAAATTGTATGGAATGGGTGATTTAAGTATATTGCATTTAAGGTAAAAGCTATTTTGAAAGATCACTCCTTATAGTTTCAATGTATCGTTGTCATCGATTTTTATGAGTGTTTCCTTCTAATTGGTTATGCTTCATGTGGTTTATAGAGTGAGGGCCTGAATCTAAGATGTGAAACATAGTTTTTGCATTCATCATAGCTGATGGTATCTAGTTTTGAGTGAATGCTCATTTTTGCACTTGATATTCTATTAAGTGTTTTCTTGTTTCACTAGTTTTGATGGCTTTTTCATCAAATTATCCAAATACATCTCACCTTAACCTTTTCCCACATTACAACCTTAAAAATGTCTTTTGATTAGTGATTGTGCATGTGAATCTTAGTGCTAGAGAAATGAAATGATATACAAAGTTGTGGAATTTCATGAGTATGAATGGTATTTGAGTGTACCTGTGAATCAACCTTATTTAAACACATTTTATCCAAGTCTACCACTAGATTGCTCAGTTTTTGAAGGAAATGAATGTTGATTGATCATGAGTAGAAGCATTGAATGTTGAGTTCTTGCCATGGTTTTGAAAGTTGTTTCTCTTTACTTATGGCTATCTATTCTTCGGGAATATGTAAATTATGGAAGTGTTTGATTTTTGACTTTGATTTTGTTGTTTTTCCAGAGGATGGTCAAAATCTACATTGGGAGAATTTGATGTGTGCTAAATTTTTTATACATTCATTTCTTAACACTTAGTAATTATTGTTGTGAAATGTTTAAGATACTCATTTTAATTCATATTTGATTCTATATACAATTTGGAAGCATAAAAGCTAAAATAAGATTAAAAATTCACCTTCCTGGAGCCAACACTTTGATGTTCAAACTCAATCGTCATTATGGAATAAGAAGAAGAAGGACTAGAATGAAGAGGAGATAAGAAAATGCCATAAAATGAAGAGTATATGATGCAGTGCATGAAAGCGCAAGGTCGTGCACTTTCATTATTTGGGCGTTGCAATTGAAATTCATAGTTGAGTGCAATAGAACATTTTGATGGCAAAAAATGGAAGGAATAAATTTGAGATTTTGTGCGAGAAAAAAAACACTCTTTCAAGACACCTATAGAGGGCTAAACTTTCAAACCCCGATTCAGAGGTGAAATTGAAGCCTTGAGTCACAGTTAAGCATGTTTTTTCATTATTTAATGTTGAATTCATCTCTTTGTGGATTATTATCATCATTCTATATTGATTTATTCAAGTATTGTAAATATGATCTGAATCAGTTTGTTGGATTGTTTATTGCAATCCTATTGTTAGAATCTTCAATATAATCCATAAACGTTATGTTTTTGATTCGTTTGTGGCTGCTAATGATGTTGAATCATTGGTAACAACGTAAATTATGTTCGACAACTCAAACTTTTGTGGTTACTGACTATATTGGTCTATTTTCCATTTCATAATACAACAACCTAATTAAATCTAAAGAGCTTGTTCTTGGTTATTCAGTAATGAAGTTTAATTAAAGAGTTTGTTTTAATTAAACCTAATCCAAGGGAAAGTCGAGATTAACAAAACTCAATGTTTGTCTACAATCAATAGTTCTAAGAGAGGTGTGAAACATTATACCAATGAAATATGTTTAATTGTGTATAGGCTGAGATTGATCTGAGAACTAGATTTTACAAACATTCATCGATTTTATTACTTTTGACTCTTTTCTATAATTTTCTTTCATTGGTTTAATTATACTTTTCTTTCTAAATCGCATTAACCTAAAACCCCCTTTTATTTCCTTAGCATCAATTATTTTCATTGCAAACATTAAATGCATATTCCCTATGGATACAATCTTGACTCTAAACAGCTACAATTTTTTAGTGTGCAGAATAGGGTAAATTTTGTGATATAGTCGACATGCACTATCAAAGAATGAAAATTCAAATGCTCTTGAGGCACTTGATAAACAAGAAGATGGAATGAAGTACAATTTTAAATCTAACTCTGACAGATGTTGTGATGTTTGATCTTTCTTCTAAACCAATGTTGAATGTTAAGGAAAAAGAGAATTCTAAGACTCTCATAATAACTACTCCTTTCAATACATTAAAGGTTAAGGAGATTATTGAAGTTTTGGAGCAAATTGTATTAACAAAGTCAAATTCCTTAGTAGAAGAAATAATTCACCAAGTTAAAGAATAAAAGAATTAAGAGCCTAACTGTAGAAATGATTTTAAGTTGATTATCAAAAGGATATCTCATAGAAAGAAAAAGATTCCCAAATATCCCTGCTATAATGAAAATGGAATATTAGAGGGCTAAATTTCCCTAAAAATCAATTAACTTTATAATATTTTCTAGGAGATTTCAAACCTTTTATTGTTGGAATTTTGGAAACTAGACTAAAAGAAGATAGATGTAAGAATATTGAACCTATTCAAGAAGCCTTGGCAATTCATAATCAATCATCAAAGTCATTCTCATAGCAAATACTGATTGCTTAAAATTAGCATAGTATTGAAGTTTTAAATTTAGTAATTGAAGATTAGTTTATTCATCATGTAGTTAGACTGAATATAGAGAAAATGACTTTCTAGATCTTTTATATTTACATTTTTCATCATATTTTCTAGAAGAATCATTTGTGGAATAAGTTAAAAGGATTATGAGTCTATATCGAACATACCATGGACTATAATTGGAGAATTTAATAGCATATTGCATCCTAATAAAGTTAAAAGCAACTCTTACTTAAGAAACCCTTTGAATGACTTTAGGGATTGCACTAGCATAATTTAAGTGATTGATGTAGAGGGACCCTTTTATACTTGGTTTAATGAACAAGAAAAAAAAGAAAATGGTTATTGAGAAAAAAGATTCGTAGTATTATTAAGGAATGAATTATTATCCTCTATATTTCTTAACAACACTACCCTTGCTCCATAACCTTACAGTTTCTTGTCACATTATAATTGTGATTTGAAATTTGCACAACTCTCTAAGAATTAGGCATCCATTTAGGTTCAATAATAATTTAATTCAAGTAAATGGATTTGATAAAGCTATCTTTAGGTTAACTAATCATGATATCCAACAGCACAAGCTTTATTTATACATGAGGAAATTTCAGAGGATAAAGGAGGACATAAAAGAACTTAATAAGTGGATTAGAGACACTGAACTTGTGGTGACTAAAGCTAAGGAGTGACTACTAATAAGTCTTTATAAGATGAGGAGAAAGCATCCTTATTACAGTATACTCAAATAGTTGGATTTAATCATTCATTATGGAAACAAAGATCTAAAGTACTATAAATTAAGGATGGAGATAAGAATACTTCCTTTTTCCATAAGTTTATGATCTCAAGGAAGAATACTAATATGATTATCTCTCTTAAGAATGATATAGGGACATAGATCGACATATAACAAGGTTTCTTGAAGAAGCTTTCAATTATTTATCCTAAACAGTTGGAACTTTTATAAATACTTCCTCTGTAGTACCTATTATTCACACTATAGTTAGTGAGAATATTTCCTATAAGGCCTCAAATTATACCCTAGTTGAAATGTTACATATTCATGAAAGTATATGTATTAGGTATTGTGATATGATCTTGAATTGTATATGTTTTGAATTTTGGCTTACTCTTGAATTTCAGTTAATGGATCATACTTAGTAACCTAGAATTAATTGTTACCATTAGAAAATTGATGTATTAAAATGGACATTCGGACTAGGAAAAAAATCTAGTGGTAAGATAAGTTGGTACATGCAAATGTGGATGATTAAGCCTATGAGTTAGTGACATTTGACATGGCTAAAGCTTTGGCATTTGGCAGCATGATACGAAGACAAGTGGCTCACTCCTATGTTTTCCATGTAGGTCGCCCCATGAAAGGACATGTGTCCCTTCAAAGTTAGGACACCTTATAAAGCACAAGCTGAACCACTACAGCTCATTTAGTGTTCGGGCAGCCTTCTCTCTATCCTTTGCTCCTCTGAACTGAAACCTCTCACTCCCTCTCAATTTATGGAATTTTGCTTGATTTTGAATTAGCTTCATTTGGAGTCTTTGTAAGTTACTGCATTAAGAAGTATTTCCTGCTACTTTCGGTGTTATTATCTTGTTAGTGCTGAAATTTGCACTTTGATCTTAAATGTGTGTTGATTGCTTAGAAGGGATGGATTAACTAGTTCTTTGGAGTAGGAATTTGAAGTTAAATAGGTAAAGGAATTCTAAACTTGATAGTACATATTAATACAGGTTTTATGAAAATTGAATTAGCATGAAATATGTGTTATGATGTTGATAATTGAGTGCTAGAAAAATAATTATGCTTTAGCAAATGCTATTTCGGTTTTAATGTATGTAAGAGAAAAAAGTTATATGTTGTCTAATGAATGATTTTTGACCTAGGTTTGGACATGAATTTGACAAGGGATTGAAGTATGAATAAGGTAGAATTGAAGTGAAATTAACGGTTTTTGGTGATGGTGTATTGGATGGAGTATAGAGGCATAAAATTTGGAAGCAAAATGAAGGTCGTGGGTGAGTGAAGCTTTGGTTCACTTATCCGACAATCATGGGATTTATATGGCTCATTCCTACAATCGTGGGAAGTACTAGGAAGGAAAAAATGTTTGTTTTAGACAATTGTCAAACTATATAAGGTTAAGGTACTTAATAATGGCTTAATTGAACTTAGTTGAGGTTAAAAATGAACCTAGATGATGTTAGAATAATTGAGTAAAATTTAAGTTAGTTATGGAATGTTAATTGGGGTAATTACTTGAAGAATGTGTGGTTAGTGAATCATGTGTCTAATGTTGAATTATATGGTGTGTTCAAGGATGAATGTGTCCTTATGAATACAAATATGTTAACAAGGGTTTATGTCATGTGAATTAAATATGATTGTTTATGAATTGGAAATTTATGTAATTACATGGAATGTGTAAATAAATACACAACACATTTAATGGTACATTATTGCAAATGTTTATGCTAATAAGGTGTGTTAAGTTTGATTGGATGTGCATGTTGTGACTGCTCCTATAACACTAAGGTGTCTCCTAATATTGAAACTTCAGTGTCTTCTGTTACTAAGACATAAGTCTCTCCTATCTGTGATACGAATCATAGGTATCTTCTATTCTAGTCCCGTTACCCACTTCTGTAAAAAGGGTTAGCAGGCTATTCTGTTTATGTTTTGATATATGTTCAATTCTGAAGTAAACTAAGTTCTAATCTGATATAAGTTATGTTTTCATCTTATACAAGTTATGCAACATCCCATGCTCGGGGCTAGACCCTAGAATCTTGAATTGAGTGTACTGTGAGACATTAGAAGCATATTGCATGCTCATAAATTATTGTATATTCACACACATGTGAATATTATTTTTGATACATTAAAATAATTGTACATACATTCATTGACTTTTTTTGGGTATAATTGATTTATAAATGAGATTAAAATACGAATCGTGGATTATTTATGTTGAAAATTTATTTGGTGATAACAATTATTATTTCAGAATTTTTTGTGAATTTTAAGAAATTTATGAAAATTTTGGGGTATTTTTGAACTAGAAAAAATAAGAGACAAATAGGCCAATAGCATTGTGACATATAGAAGCACAAATAAGTGATAAATGGCTTACATGCATAGTGACATAGGGGAGTGAAATAGCAATCCACGTAGATCATGTTTTGGTTAAGGAGAGAATAGTGAAGTTGTTGTTCAACACCAAAAATTCTCTTCCATGTTCTTTACCACCAAATAGCTTGTTGACTATGTTGCATGTGATTTTGAAGAGTTGGAGTGAAAACAAGTAAGTACTGTATGATTTTTCTGATTTGTGCAATGAAATTAAGATAGTGTTTAAATTGACATTAATTTTCACATATACGGTGAATGAAGGATGAACATATTGGTATGTTGTTTCTGCGTAGTTGAGAGTCAATATATCATAAGAAAGTATTGAAGTGAAATTTGAGCATGAAAAATCAATGAAACCCTGTTTAGAAAGGGTGCAAAAATTTGTGACAATGGATCAATATATATACTTTATTTTGTTTTGTGAAAGACGTTTATGGTTTGGTTTTCACTGTATATGCATGGATATTGGGTTATTTATATAAATGAATTAAAAGGGGTTGAAAGATAAGGAAAAAGGATTAGGTGAAGTTGTGATATAGAGAGGATGTAAATATTAAGTGCTAATGAAAATGGGAAGATACAAAAACTAGAAACATGAAAACATGTAGAGGGTATGGAATTTGGTGCATAGTAATATGCAGTTTTTGGATGATTATGTTTAAATTTTAGATTTTGGTTTGTTGTGTGTTGCTGAGTTGAAAGGGGAGTAGGAAAGTTAGTTTATGAAATGGATGTATAAGTTGTGAAATGTAAAAGTGGAAAATTAGGAAAAAAATGGAAGAAGAAAAATGGGTTTTGGTGAAGAAGAAGAAGACATGCGTTTTAGAGAGAGAAGTGAAGAGGAGTTACACCAAAGGTTTACTATAGAGAGAGATTGTTTTGAACATCTTGCATTCATTTTATTATAACTTTATCTCCCGATCTCCAAATGATTTGAAAATTGAACCAATACACTCCTAAGACATTTATTTTCCTCTCTATGAAAATATAGAGCCATCTAAACTGATTTGAAAAAGGATTGATTGGATCAAATTGAGGGAATGTACTGGAATGTTATGAATTAGAGAATTTTCATTGAACATGCTTCGGTATTTTTATTATATCTTGATCTGTGGATTTCCAAATGAGTTGATTTTAATTCAGATTAAACTTGAGACATATTTATACAATGTTTTTAAAGAATTCTAATTTTAATTTTGTCTCTAAGACTTTCAAAATTGGCATGAAATTAAGTCTTGGCTTAGGCTGTAGCACTACTAGGGATAAAAATCATACCCTGTTTTATGAAATAAACTATATTGTTGTAAGGTGAACTAGACTAAGTTATCTTCACCAAAGTTGTAGCTTATTCTCATATATTTAAATTGGTATAAAGTTTGTAATTTTCAGATATTGGAATTGAGAGATATGAGTTGTACAAATTGAATGCATGATCTTGCACTAGCCCAAATTTCAAATGTACTTAATCTGTGGTATTATAAGCATAACTCATAGAATAATGAATCAAATTGAATGATTTTGGTGTCATGAGAAACTTAAGACACAAAGGAACAATTGTCTAGAAGAAAGTGTTACAAAAGTACATCATTTTCTTGACCTTATTGATTATGTAAAGTTGTCTTGAATGGGATGCATTCAGCAAAAGCTGGAATAGTGAATGAGTGTGTGAGTAATGAATGAATGTGTGATTTTTGGCACTATTGGAGTGCGTTAATTTGTTATCGAAATATACCTGAGGATTTGTCTTTGCATATGCATGATACATTTATACCTGTGTAAACTCATTACATAAGTAGTACAGTAATGTGAAATTGTGCTAATGTATATAGGAGAGCAAGTAGCGCGACCACATCCTAATATTGCCAAAACATCAAGCAATAGTGAGTAACCTAAGATGGCCTCACTTTAATTTGATCTAGATATTACTAAATTGAAATTGATATATGATGAATATGAATTGATTGTGTATTGAATTCCGGACAATACTTGTCCAAGGTGTTTGATGCATGTGAATATTATTGGAAGTGCTACCTATATAAGAATGAGACTGCCTAAATGATTCTCAACTAAAAGTGACTGAATGTTATGGCTGATTGTGTTGACTGAGATAATGTGTATGAAAGTGATTGATTGTATTGAATGAATTGTGGCATACATTTCATTTCAATATGTGTAATATAAAGGCAGTTGTGACTGGTGTTACTACTGACTGAGACTGCTACTGAAAAGAGCTTAAACCTCAAACATATGTGGTTAGAGCCTAAGGCTCACTATGATCAACGAGCCCAGTGATACGAGATACTGAAAAAGCACACAGTCATAACAATGTAAAAAAAATAAATTTGAGTCTCATACATATAGCATTCACATATTATTTGAATTCATTGAATGATTTGTAAAGCTCTAAGAATGTTATATGTTTGAATACATGGTATTAAACTAATGATTTTGTTTTATTCAATTGTAATGAAGTGATAGTTTGATTAAATTATTTTATTGAAATACAATTTATTTGTGATAGAACTTGATGCTAATCAAGTTGATATGAACTGTGTGACAATATGTTTATGATTGATTGTGTTTTATAACATGAATGAAACACCGAGAATGGTTACTCTACTGAGTTCGCAAAACTCATCAAAATTTTATTGTTTATAACGTCAGGTTTAAGAGTGAGATGACCTAGCTTCTATGAATCCATAGAAGCTTATTTTATGTAACTTTGATGATCAAATATGGCTCAAAGGTTGGTCAACTGGGAATTGAAGACATAGTTTGTTAATAACTTTTATGCATTCCTCATATTTGTAGCATACTGTGTAGACTGAGTTGTTTATGCTCATAGGACGATGTTGTATATATATGGATGATGTCGAGCTCCAAGCCACAATGTACATTATGGTTATGATATAAAATGAGGAAATTTTGGATGTTAGCAAATGTGTGATTTGTGATTTTAATTACGATTCCATATGATACAGTGAAAGAGAGATAATTATTAAGCCATTTTTGTCAGGCATGTACATGTGTGACCGAAGGGTGCACATGCATGTGTTGGATAGGAGTGGGGTGTGACAAGTTAAGTTCTGATCTAATGCAAGTTATGTCTTGTTCTGATATATTATATTTTATTTTAATGCAAATAATGTTAGATTGCTCTTTAATTTGAATAATTAAAGATTGTTTGTGATATGACATAATTCAATGCATGTGAATGCTAGACAAATGTTAGAAATAGTAGCCATTTTATATCTTGTTTAGTTATTCCCCACTAAGCTATATGCTTAGCATGGTGGTTTTGCCTCCGCTAAGGTTCTGATAAGAAGACTTAAGGTTGGGACAACCGTAGTGGCCAATGAGGAACTTGGTATACTTGAAAATGTTTTGTTTGACTTATTTTTGAGTTGTATCTAATAATATGAGACATTTTGTATTTTATGTTAATGGTTTGTAATAATTATAATACAAGTAAGGACAATGTGTATATTATGTTCTGTATGTAACATAACTTACGTAATGTGAAGTATGTTGCCTTATTTTCTTTCAAGTGTTGGAATATTTTGGTATGTTTTAGATATGTTTTGTGTGTCATCTGTATATCCTCTTAGGGGATATTTGGGTGTTACATTTCCAATAATGATATGGAGTTTCTAGCTAAGCCTTTCATGAATAGCTAAGTAAATGAAATGATATGGATGAATGGATTTTTTCACTAAAAATATTGGCCTATGTTAGGAATATAGTGGCTAAAGTTATTATGGAATTTTTTACTTAAAGAAGGAAGCCAATGAAACTTTGATATGCCTCATCCTGAAGTCTCAATCACTAAGTTCCCTTAAATAATGTAGACCTATCTTATGTTATAACACAATTTTTAAATCATTTCCAAGATAATTGTAGAAAGAATCAAGATTATGCTCCCAAACATTATTCCTGTCAAAGTTTATTCCTATCAAGGGGCCATTCTAAATGATAGACAAATTAGGGACAATGTTCTCCTAGCTCAAGATCTTTTTAAGGGATATCTAGGAAGTATATTCTAAATAATTTTTCACTTCAAACTGATCTATAGAGAGCATTTGACTCAATGGATTAGAGGTTCTTAATCAATATAATGAGAGCATTTAAATTCTCTAAAATTTTTATTTGTTTAGTGAAGTAATACATAACCTTGTTGTCATATAATGTTCTAATCAATAAGGGACCTATAAGGATTTTTAAGGTGGTAAGAGGTTTAAGGAAGGAGATCCTCTATCTCCATACCACTTTTTTTTAGAGTGGAGGTGCCAAAAAGATTAACTAAGTGATCCATTAGTTAGGAAATAAAGCTTCAAATTCCACACCAAGTTTATGAAATTAAGGATTGTAAGGTTATTCATTACAAATGACATTTTAATTTCATCTAATGTTGATGCTAATTTACTGAGTGTTTAACTAATAATAATGAATTTATTCACCTAATTGTTTCATCTAGCCATCAATAAGAAAAGGAACAAATTGATTTTGTCTTTAAACATCATTTGATTACTAGTTCTCATCAATTTCAGGATTAAAAATCATAAACCCCTAATCACATACTTAAGCATCCCTGTTAACTCAAGAAGACCTTCTCTCACTAATTACTCCCCTCTTTTGGAAAAAAAATACAGAAAGCCCTTAAGTTGGAAAAATATTTGCCTTTCTCAGGCTGAAAGAATCCAACTTGTAAACTTTATAATCAACATTCTACAAGTGGATTGGTCTTCACATCTTTTAATTTGTAATAGAATAATTAAGTTGTTAGGTATAACAATAAAAATATTTTTATGGTTAAGGGATGCAAATAAACAAGCTCTTACCAAGGTTAAATGGAAATAACTATGCCTACCTAAGGAGAAGGGGGGCATAGGCATTTCCTTTTTCAAACTTACTAATAAGTTATTATTAATTAAAAGGGGCTAGAGGTTGCATTGGGATAATAACGAACTTAAAACTAGAAGGTTTTATGATTAATACTTAAAGTATTACAATTTTTGGAATTTCATTCCTAACACTAATACATTATAAACCATATTGCAAATGTTGAAATTAAAGAAATTAATTAGAGATTTGAACAAGTATAGGATTAGGAATAGGAAAGCCATAAGCTTTTGGTATGATCAATGGATTGGACTTATACCTATACATAGTATGATATTAAGTAATGCAACAGCTAGGGAAGCTTTAAATATAAGAGCTAATTATATTAGAACCTTACCTAGTAATCCTCATATCAATTTAATTCCACACACTCAACTTACTACTAATAAGCAGGATAGTGTTTTGTAGAGTTTAAAATTATATGGTAAATTTTCAATTGTTTCTTGTAAGTTCTCATTAAGGTCTTCAAGTCCAAAGGCCAAATGGTTCATGTTAGTACGATTTGCTCAAGCAATTCCAAAAGCCATATTCACCCTATGGCTTCCTCTTAAAGGAAGGCTTCTCACCTATGACTGAATCAGTAAGTTTCTTAACATCTATAGTATTTTTCTTCTTTGTAACATAGATTAAAAAATTTGCTCATTCTACATATATTTTGAAGGGAGTTTTGATAGGTGTAGATTGCATTGTATTTTTATAGGTAATTTGATATGTGTTTAGTAGTTAATTTTATTGTTTAGTGTGTGTTTAGGTTAAGAATTGTGTTACTTCATGAACATTTAAGTTTTAAGTGTTCTTTAGGTGAGAACATGTCTCTGAGATTTAATTTTATATATATGAGGTGTTGTGATGAGTTTGTTAGTGTTTCAGGGCATTAAGAAGACTTTCGGAGGAGACATGAACCCAAACATAGGGCCACGATCGTGGGGAATATACCACAATTGTGAAAAAAGCTTGAGCATAGGGCCACGATCATGACAGAGAACAGATAACTAGGCCACAATTGTGCACTAAGGGCCACGATCGTGGCCTGCATGTAGATAGATGCAGAGTCACTTTTAGATTCGAGTTTTTAAAGGACATTTTAGACCCCAGAAAGACACTAAGGTTACCTTAATTGGAAAAGACTGTAAAAGGATAAGGCTAGAACCCTAGAAAGGAGTCTACATTCAACTTACATTTGGAAACCCAAAAGAGAGAGAGAAGAAGAAGAGGAGGGTTCCGACACTGAAGCTTACTGAAATAGGTGATCTTTCGACACTGCTGCTCTCCTAAATCACCTAACCTAAGTTTCATTTCCTCCTTATTTACCTTTTATTCATTTAATATGTCAGATTGAGATAGGTTGGATACGGATTTTGAGTTTTTAATGATGTTGTAACTTTTCATTTAGGATTTTACTTATCTTTAACGTTAACCTAGTTGATTTGTGTTTACTTAATTTGGGTGTTGTGATTGATTAATATAATTTCATATTTCAGTAATAAACCGAGAGGGTGAACCGAATAAAAATGATTAGATTGGATTAACGAGAGCTAGGCGATTCAATTGACCACTTAATCCATCTAGTTGGTAATTTCATTGAGAGAGATCTCGTCTGAGACCCGATTTTTTATTAGAGAGCTTTAGAACTAATTAGAATTGTGGATAATTTGTGAATTAAAATAATGTAAATCTATAATTCGATTAGGGTTTACAATTTAGGTAACGATTATAACTCGAGAGAGAGTAATCAATCCTAAGATCGTCTAAAACCAATACCCCATAAACACATACAAGTCTAGATTAGCATTAATGATAGGTAAAATCCCCTCTCCCACAACTTGATTAATTCTCCTTACAGATTTCAATTATTACATTATTTGATTGTTGCTATTTTGTTTAATTTACTTTACTTTTTAATTTATTATCCAAATTTTCGTCTTAAACAAAGCATAACATGAATTAAGTGGTGCCTAAGCACAATCTTTGTGGGTCGATATCTACTTTTTACTATAAATAATGACTCGTATACTTCCATTTTTAGCATAAAACAAGTAATTAGTTTTGCAATCAACAAGTTTTTGGCGCCGTTGCTGGGGGATTGTTTTATTTAGCATCTTGTTTAATTTAGGTGACCTTGATTTAAGAGTGTTTGCTACTTTTCCTTGTGTTTTCTTAAGTGCATAAACATAAGGAGCACGAGAAGGTATAACGAGCTTAGTGAAGAAGAGCTTTCAAATATTATAAGGTACGAAAGAGAGCTAGGAAGAGCTAGAAGCGAAGAACAAATACAAAGGAATATGGCAGAAGAAGTAGAGCAAGTAGGAGCTTAGAGGACATTGATGGACTTTTTGAGGCCAAGTTTTAGTCTTCAAGGAGTTACAAGGCCAATGATTCAGGCCAATAATTTTTGAGATCAAGTCAGCACTCCTAATATACTTCAGAGTAGTTTACAGTTTTATAAACTGTCTAATGAAGATCCTAACGCACATCTTGCAAATTTCTTGGCGATCTGTGATCCTTTTAGGTTTAATGGGATGACGAATGATGCCGTGAGGTTGAGATTATTTTCTTTTACCTTGAGAGGTTGGGCAAAGGCATGGTATAATTCACTCAACGCAAGCCAAATCACTACATAGGAACAGCTAGACCAAGCTTTCCTGGCTAAGTATTTTCCTTTGACCAAAACAATAAGAATCATCAAAGAGATCACAAATTTTCAACAAAGTGATGGAGAGTCATTATATGAAGCATGGGAGAGATTTAAAGAATTACAAAGGAGTTACCCCTACCATAACCTTCTAAGGAAGTTTCTTTTGTAGACATTCTACAATGATGTAACTTAGAGCACAAGGGGAACAATAGATGTAGCTGCAGGAGGTTCTTTGATGAGGAAAACCATTGATGCAGCTCATGATCTTTTGGAAGAGTTAGAGAGTAACAAATATATGTGGTCAAATAAAAGGAGCAAACAAGGGTTCAAGAAGCAAAAAAGAATGATTCCATTTGACTCAATGACAACCTTGCAAGCACAGATTGTTGCCCTCATTAAGCAATTGAGCAATATGCAAGGAGCTTCTTCATCCACAGTCAAAACCATGTGGTTATAATGTGAATTAAGCAAAACAATCATGGCACAGCTGAATGCTTCATGCTGGGAGTGAGAGGAACAGAACAAGTAAATTACTTGGGGTTCAGCCGTAACAAGATAACAATCCATACTCCAATACTTACAATCCTGGGTGGAAAAGCCACCCAAATTTTTTGTGGAGTACTAACAATGCAGGCAGCCAAGTGAGAACACAAGGACCTCCCAAATTTCAGAAAGATCATCTTGAGTCTTTGGAGAATAAAATGGACAAGTTAATCGATGTATTAGGTTTAAAGTTTTTAAGCCAAGAGGAAGGTTAAAGAAGACTAGAAGAGAGTCAAAAAAGAATGGAGGCAAAGTTTGACTAGATTGCGAAGAACCACGCTTCATCGATCCATAACTTAGAGGTACAAGTAGGTCAACTTGCTAATGCTTTATCTTCTAGGAATGCAGGAAGCTTACTAAGCAACATTGAGGTCAATCCAAAGGAACAACTTAAGATGATCACACTTAGGAGTGGTAAGCAATTGGAGGAGCCAAGTGTGCAAAAGATAGCTAACAAAAGGAAAAGGTAGACGACAAAGAATAAGAGAAACCATATGTACCACCACCACCCTACAAGCCTCAGATTCCATATCCGCAGAGCGTGAGACAATATAAAGTCAACACATAATTCTCCAAATTATTAGAGAAGTTGAAGAAACTTCAGATTTATTTGTCTTTAGTGGAAGCATTGGAGTGTATGCCTAAGTATGGAAAGTTTCTCAACGGCATATTGACACACAAACACACTTGGTTATTCAAGATACCTTTTACGGACCAAATGATTGAGAGGGTGGATGGTTATGCTTTTTATTGCTTTCTTGATGGATATTCAAGACACAATCAGGTGCTCATATACCAATAAGACTAAGAGAAAACCACTTTCACTTATCTTTACAAGACTTTTGCTTACAAAAGGATGCCTTTTGGCCTATGCAAGGCACCAATCACATTCCAAAGGTGCATAATGACCATCTTTGCAGATATGAATGAGGACTTCAGGGAGGTATTTATGAATGAATTCCCTATTTTTTGAGACTCTTTTAACCATTGCTTGTTTAATTTGGATAGAGTATTACAAAGATGTAAGGAGTCTCATTTAGTCTTGAATTGGGAGAAATGTCATTTCATGGTCCAAGAGGGAATAGTTTTGGGTTATAAGATCTCACACGGGGGGATTGAGCTAGATTGAGCTAAAACTGAAGTGATTGAAAAGGTTCCACCTCCTACTAACATTAAGGGCATCCGAGCATTCCTTGATCATGCAGGGTTCTACAGACGATTCATCAAGGACTTTTCTCTTATTACTAGACCATTAACTAACTTATTAGTTAAAGATGTGCCTTTTGTGTTTGATGATGATTTTTAGGTACATTTAACTGGTTAAAGACGATACTTACAATAACACCTATTTTGACAACACCAGATTGGTAGCTTCTTTCGAGATCATGTATGATGCAAGCAACTATGCCATTAGTTGTGTACTCGGACAGTGAAAGGAGAAAAAGTTGTATGCAATTTACTATGCTAGCAAAACCTTGACAGGAGCACAACTGAGCTACAACACCACTGAGAAGGAGTTACTTGTAGTGGTATTTGCATGTGAAAATTTTCGTTCTTACCTTTTGGGCTCACAAGTTATTGCTTTGACAAATCATATGACATTACGTTGTCTCTTTGCAAAGAGGGATGCCAAGGCTAGGCTCATTCGATGGGTGCTTTTGCTTCAAGATTTCAACATAGAGATTAAGGATAAGAAAGGAGAAGAAAATGTTGTGGTAGACCACCTATCAAGACTTGAAGGGGAACAAAATGAAGAAGAAAAGGAAATTGAAGAGCGTTTTCCTGATAAGGCTTTAATGATTGTAGAAAATCCTTTTCTCCCTTAGTTTATAGATATTGCCAATTATCTCTCAGGTGGAATTCTTCCCCCTAATGTCTCGCATTAACAAATAAAGCGATTTTTATTTCAGTTTTCTCGTTATATTTAAGATGAATCTGTGTTATATAAAATATGTGCTGACAGATTGATTCGCAGGTGTAGCATCCTATCTCTCTAATGGTTTAAGGATCAAATACAACTAATAAAAATCTATCACTTCATTTTCATAAATAATAAAGCATGCAATCCTTGAAACTTTGGCCAACTCACATGTCAAGCTACTACACAGGCCATGACTAATTTTCATTGGTGCACATAAGCAAACTCAACCCGTGAAACCCTCACTCAAAGATAAGCATAAATTCAAAATGTACCTTCCTTATAGATGTCACTCATTTCTCTCAAGTGTTTGATGGTTAGTGTTTCGATCAAACCTCCTATAGGAAACCACCCAATCATAGGCTTGCTAATACACCAATTCTTCTCCACAATGCTTACATGCTAGGATAGATCAAAAAGGCTTTGTTTCAAGTTGTAATATGGCTAGGGTTAAGGTGGGTTAAACAGGTTTTAGGAGTTTATCACAAGAATTTATAGACTACTGTGTACAAAAGGATGACAAAGATAAATTTCTAAAATATGCAAATAGTTAAGACTACTTCTCCTCACTTATTGAAGCCACTACATGTTATTCTTTTTTCCTTTCTTTTTTATTTAATTTTATTTTTTCTCTTTTTTTCTCTTCCTTTTTTTCTTTCCTTTTGAACAACGAAACAATGAACAGAAAACAGCAATTATATGTCATGTTCTCTTAACTTGTCATTCCATACTCAAACATCACTTAGCTATTAACTTATGATTAAGTAAGTTGATGGGATTTGTGGGTTTAAAAATTGGGTGATTTCATGAAACAAAAGGTTAAAGGCTCAATGGGACTAACAAGGGATAATAAAAGGGTAGGTTATTTAAGCCAAAGGTTAAAGCAAAAAAGGCCTTAATCATTTCTATTTAGTAAGCATCCAGTAGATTTAAACCGATTCAAGGCAAGTTCTGAAGGTAATTACCTAAGGAAGCATCACACAAACAAGGAAATGAAATGACTATAGGATGGAGTCATAAAGGGTCAATTATCCATATAGGCTCAAATGAAACACTATGCTTCTATACATTACCTCATTGTTCAAGTGTCAAGTTTTGAGTAAGCTTATGCAGCCAACTACTTTCATCACGCCACATGGTTCACTCTCCACTGAAGTAGCCTAATTTAAGTTCACACATGCATTTAATCTCATTCCAACTAGTATGATAGAATCTTATGGCAACACATTCATCATAAAGATTCAAATGTAGGGGAAATGACACACCTAATACTAATAACCTAACATGCTTTCTAAATGACATACAAAAATGTAAGCATAAATGAAAAGAAGTTTTACAGCTTTGCAACATACCAAATTGCCCCTCTATATCATAAGAACTTATGGATTAGTTATGTAGTTCCCATAAATTTTGTAAAAGGAGCTAACTTGTATTTAAATTAAATCTAACTTGTATTTAAATTAACTTTAGGGAATATAGTTTATCAACTTTAGAAAGAGTGAGGAATTTCCAAGCACAATACATCTCTCTTACAAGATCTCATGACCTCTTTCAGAGTACAGATGTTGACACATTAACTCCATCTCATTTGCAGTTTTATCAACTCTACCTAAAGATTACTATAATGTACCTATATCTCTTACTATTGCATACATTATAGTTTTAAAGCTTTAATGGATCTGCTATGATTATCTTTTAGTTAGATATGCCTATTTATTCAATCTTTTTCCAAATGATAGTATTGAGAACTTCCATGCATATAAAGAAGAGATATTAGGAGAGAGGGTCTCATTTGGCTATTGAACTTTTCAATAGGTTCACCATTGATTAAGATGTTATATGAGATAGTGGCAAGATACTACTCAACCTATTTGATGAGTAGGTTAGAAAGTCCAAATTCATCATGAAATTAAGTATGAAGTTCCATATTTTTTAATTAAATTTCTCATAGAGATCAACATTTAAGGTATAAATTATTAACTCTTTCCTATTATGGTAGCTTTTAAAAAGGTCTTAGGTTATCAATATGTTATATCCTATACTTTTACCTTGAACAAAAGCTCCTTAACTTAGGTTAATAATCTACTTAAAATTGTTTAATTAAGCCTCTTAAAGATAATTTTTAAATAACATTACACTAGGAAATAAGTCTATAGTCATCATAGAGGGTTGAGGGATTGGAGGTTTATGGAATGACATATATATAAGTGCTATTTAATTCCTTTTACATTTTATCTTTAACAAAGAACTCCAAAATTTTTTTAGTGACAATGTTTCATACTAAGTGCTAAGACTTCTAGAAAAAGTTCAGATATAACCTATCTAGGTATGTTCTTTTTTTACATTGAAGCTAAAAAGAACCTTTTTAAATATAATTCCTGGTGAAAGTTCTTATGATCATATCTACATACTTAAAATTGATAAATTGAAAGAAAAAATATCTAATGACTAACATGGAAGAAAAACACTTAGTGGTAGTACTTAATGAGTTATAGAAAGAGCCAAAGTCCAACTCTTTGAGGTCATTATTTACTAAATAGGAGACTCCTTCATTTGTTAAAGTTACTATTCTATTTATGTTTCTTCTTAAGAGGATGGCATTTTGAAAATATTCAGCGTTTCTGTTGCCATCTTTTAGTCATGACACTCTTTATTTTTATATCAAGTTAAAGTTTTTTGCCCTTGGGGCATTAACATAGTTGCACAAAGCTTATTTCTCTTTTAGCTATAAATTAACGTTATATAGATTGGAATAAAGAAGCTCCTATATCTAATGGAGACGTCTTTGGAATATAAGATTGCCTAATCTACATCATTAAAGGTTTTATAATTAAGAAGTTCACACTGCTTTTTATTTTCTTCATTTTCATCATGCATATAAAGGCTTTATGACCTTCCACTTATGTCTACAGACCTTTAAGGACTACATCTTTCAACTCAAGATTGTTAGTAAGGTAATTAAAGAATATGAAGGTTGATTTCTTAGAGTATGTTATGTTGGATCGCCTATGGCTTGCGTATTCACAATACGCAGCGGAATGGACCATACTACACAAGAAGAAGTATAACCGAAAAATCACAACACGTACAAAATTACCTTTTTTCGCGGATTAGTATTTGTTTTTCTGATTTATAGACACTGCAGTATGCGAACACCCTCTACCGGTATCCATACAAGGATCAATGACTCAGGCAGTGGCTAATGTGTGCTAGCACGTTCTAAAACACTTTTGAACGCCACATAATTTTTCTCTTCGAAGAAGAATGAACTGCTAGGGCTAGGTGGCTAGGGTTTTAGTATATTCTCTAATGAGAAATATGTTCTCTATTTATAGAGAAACCCTAATCCCTATTCCTATTAGGAATAAGAATGTCACAATCCTAAATCCATTAGGGTTATGGAAGCCCAATAAGTTTTGGCCCATATTATATCTTATATAATAAAAGCCCGACAACTTAATTCAATCTAGCCC
>JAOQML010013243.1:0-12144 GCA_027568935.1 Erythroxylum urbanii | reverse complement strand
TTTTTGGGATGACCTAGTTAGGAGTTGTTGTATTTCTTCCTCTTTCATAGTATCTGTATTAGGGTTGTCTGTATGTACAGACTGTACATTTGATGTTCCCACCAAAGGTGCACCAATGGGATATTTTTCCTACTGAAGGTGCCTAGCGATCATGCCAACATATTGTTTTGCCTACCATAGGTGTACTAATAGGTTGTGTTTCCCACAAAAGGTGTCCAACGGGCTATTTTTCACATTGAAGGTGCCTATCGACCGTACCAATATGTTGTTTTTCTCATTGAAGGTGTGCCAATAGGTTGTTTTTCCCACCGAAGGTGCCAAGCTAATGGGCTAGCAGGTTGTCTAGCTCACTGAAGGTGTGCTAATGGGCTTTGTTTCCCTCCAAAGGTGCCCATCGGGCTGTTTTTTCCATCAAAGGTGCCTAGCGACCTTCCCAATGGGCTATTTTCCTCACCAAAGGTATGCCTAGGGTTGTTTCGGTCACCAAATGTGTTCCAACGAGCCGGTTTGCTTACCAAAGGTTTGCCAACATGCTATTTTTGCCACCAAAGTTGCCTAATGATCATGCCAACGGGCAGGTTTGCCAACGGGTTGTTTTTCCCACCGAAGGTGCCCAACGAACTATTTTTCCCACCTAAGATGCCTAACGATTGTGCCAACGGGCCATTTTGGCCACTGAATGTCTATCAACGAGTTTTCTATCCCAACAAAGGTGCCCATGGACTATTTTTAACAACTAACGGTGTGGCAACGAGCTTTGTTTACCACCAAACGTTCCAAATGGGTTGTTTTTGCACCGAAGCTGCCTAGCTACAACGCGAACAGGTGTTTGCCAACGGCTTGTTTTTCCTACTGAAGGTGCCCCACAGACTATTTTTCCCACCATAGGCACCTAGTAACCTTGCCAATGGGCTGTTTTGCCCACCAAAGGTGTGCGAATGAGAAGTTTTTCCTATCGAAGGTTTGCCAACGGGCTATTTTGCCCTCCAAAGGTGTGCCAACGGGTTATTCCCCCCCCTCCCAAGGTTCCTAGCGATCATGTCAAGAGGCTATTTGGACTGCCAAAGGTATGCCAATGGGCTATTTTTCCTACCAAAATTATGCCAAAGGGTAGTTTTCTCCACCGAAGGTGTGTCAACGGGTTGTTTTCCCACCAAATGTGTGTCAACTAGCTGTTTTTCCCATCGAAGGTGCCTAGCAACTGTGCCAACGCGTTGTTTTTCCCACCGAAGGTGTGCTAACATATTATTTTTCCCACTGAAGGTGTGCAAACTAGCTGTTTTTCCCACCAAAAATGCTTCGCAACTGTGCCAATTGATTGTTTTGCCTACTAAAGGTGTGCTAACGAGCTGTGCTTCCCACAAAAGCTGCCCAACGGGTTGTTTTTCACATCAAAGATGCCTATCGATCATACCAACGTCTCACTGAAGGTGTGCCAACGGGCTGTTTTTCCCATCGATGGTGCCTTGGGACCAGGCCAACAGGCTCCCTTGCCTGCCGAAAGTGTGCCAACAGGTTGTGTTTCTCATCAAAGGTGTGCCAATGGGCTGTTTTTCCCATCGATAGTGCTAAGTGACCGTGCCAATAGACCCCCCTTATCCACCGAAGGTGTGCCAATTGTTTGTGTTTCCCACCGAAGGTGCCCAATGGACTATGTTTCTGACCTAAGGTGCCTAGTGACAATGCCAATGGGCCATTTTGGCCACTGAATGTGTGCCAATTGGCTATTTTTTCCACTGAAGCTACCTAGCTACCATGCCAACAAGCTGCTATTTTGGCCACCCGATGTTAGCCAACGGGTTGTTTTTCCCACTAAAGGTGCCCTACGAATTGTTTTTCCCATTGAAGGCACCTAACGACCTTGCCAATGGGCTATTTTACAAACCGAAGGTGTGCCAAGGGGCTATTTTTCCCACAGAAGATGCCCAACGAGTTGTTTTTCCCACCGAAGGTGTGCCAACGGGATGTTTTTCCCACCTAAACCGCTTAGCGACCATGCCAATATGTTGTTTTTCCCACTGAAGGTGCCAAATCGGTTGCTTTTCCTACTAAAGGCACCTAACGACCATGCCAACAGGCTACTTTGACTGCCTGAGGTGTGCAAACAGGCTGTTTTGCCCACAACATGTGTTTCAAAAGGTTTTTTTCCCACCAAAGATATATCAACGGGCTAATTTTCCCACCAAAGATGTACCAACAGGCTATTTTTTCCACCAAAGGTGCCTAGAGATTATGCCAATGCGCTGTGTTCCCATCGATCGAATGTGTGCCAACGTGTTGTTTCTCCCACTGAAAGTGCACCAACGGACTATTTTTCCCACTGAAGGTGCCTAGCGATCGTGCTAACATGTTGTTTTGCCTACCAAAGGTGTACCAATGGGTTGTGTTTCCCATTAAAGGTGTCCAAAGGGCTATTTTTCACACTGAAAGTGCCTATCAACCATACCAATGTGTCATTTTTCTCACTAAAGGTGTGCCAATAGGTTGTTTTTCCTACCGAAGGTGCCTAGCGAACAAGCCAATAGACTGTCTAGCCCACCGAAGGTGTGCTAATAGGTTATGTTTCCCACCAAAGGCGCCCATCGAGCTATTTTTCCCATCAAAGGTGCCTAGTGACCTTGCCAATGGGCTAGTTTCCTCACTGAAGGTGTGCCTACGGGTTGTTTCAGCCACTAAACAACCCACCAAATGTGTGTCAATGGGTTGTTTTTCCTACAAAAGGTGTGCCAACATACTATTGTTGCCACCGAAGTTGCTTAGTGATCATGCCAATAGGTTGGTTTTCCTATCAAAGGTGTGCCAACAGGTTGTTTGCTCTAGCAAAGGTTTGCCAACGGGTTGTTTTTCCCACTAAAGGTGCGCAACAAACTGTTTTTCCTATCTAAGATGCATACCTAGAGACTGTGCCAACGGGCCATTTTGGCCACCGAATGTCTATCAACAGGCTGTCTATCCCAATGAAGGTGCCCATGGATTGTTTTTAACAACCAACGGTGTGCCAACGAGCTGTGTTTACCACTAAACATTCCAAATGGGTTGTTTTTCCCACCGCAAGTGCCTAGCTACAGTTCGAACAGGCTAGTTTGGCCACAGAATGTCTGCCAACGACCTGTTTTTCCTACTGAAGGTGCCCCACAGGCTGTTTTTCCCACCAAAGGCACCTAGCAGCCTTGCCAACTGGCTGTTTTGCCCACAAAAGGTGTACGAATGAGATGTTTTTCCTACTGAAAGTTTGCCAATGGGCTATTTTGCCCTCTAAAGGTGTGCCAACGGGTTGTTTTTCCCCCTGAAGGTTCCTAGCGATGGTGTCAACAGGATATTTTCACTGCCAAAGGTGTGCTAACATGCTATTTTGCCTACCAAAGTTCTGCCAAAGGGTTGTTTTCTCCACTGAAGGTGTGTCAACGGGCTATTTCCCACCAAATGTGTGCCAACTAGCTATTTTTTCTATCAAAAGTGCCTAGCAACTGTGCAAACATAATGTTTTTCACGCAGAAGGTGTGCAAAAATATTGTTTTTCCCACCGAAGGTGTGCCAACATATTTTTTTCCCACTGAAGTTGCTTCGCAACTGTTCCAATAGGTTGTTTTTCCTACTGAAGGTGTGCCAATGAGCTGTGCTTCCCGTAAAAGGTGCCCAATGGGTTTTTTTTCACCTCAAAGGTGCCTATCGACCGAAGGTGTTCCAACGGGTTGTTTTTCCAATCGATGGTGCCTAAGGATCGAACCAACAAGCTTTCTTACCTGTCGAAGGTGTGCCAACAGGTTGTGCTTCTCATTGAAGGTGGGCCAATGGGCTGTTTCTCCCATCGATGGTGCCAAGTGATCGTGCCATTAGACCCCCTTGCCCACCCAAGGTGTGCCAATAAGTTGTGTTTCCTACACTAATAGACTGTTTTTCTAACTAAAGGTGCCTAGGAAACGTGCCAATGAGCTCTTTTGCCTACCAGAGGTGTGCCAACGAGTTGTTTTTCCTATTGAAGGTGTGCCAACAGGCTATTTTGGCTACCAAATGTGTGCCAATGGGTTGTTGTGCCCACAGTAGGTGACCAACAGGCTATTTTCCAACCAGAGTTGCCTAGCGACCTTGCCAACAGTCTATTTTGCCCACCAAAGGTGTGCCAATAGGCTACGTATCCCACTAAAGATGCCCAATGGGCTATTTTTCACACCGAAAGTGCCTGTCGATCATACCAATGTCATGTTTTTCCCATCAAAGGTGTGCCAGTGGGTTTTTCTTCCTATCGAAAGTGCCTAGTGATCGTGCCACTGTGCTATTTTTCCCATCTAAGGTGTGCCAACGAACTGTTTTACTTACCAAAGGTGTGCCACCGGGCTATTTTTCTTACCAAAGGTGCCCAACTGGCTGTTTTTCCTACCTAAAGTGCCTAGCAACCATGCCAACGGGCTATTTTGCTCACTTAATACGTGCTCATAGGCTAATTTGCCCACTGAAGGTGTCTAGTGACTGTGCCAATATGCTACGTTTACCATCAAAGGTATGCCAACAGGTTGCTTTTCCAACCAAAGATGCCTAGCGACCGTGCTAATAGGTTGTTTTACCCATTGAAAGTGTGCCAACAGGATGTATTTTCCAATGAAGGTGCCCAACAGGCTGTTGTTCCCACCCAAGGTGCCTAGCGACGGTACCAACAGCCTATTTTAGCGACCAAAGATGTGTTAATGGGCTATTTTTCCTACTAGAGCTGTGCCAATGGCGTTTTGCCTAGAAAAGATGTGCCATCGGGCTATTTTTCACACCAAAGGTGCCTAGCAACCGTGTTAAAAGGTTGTTTTTCCCTTAGAATGTGTGCCAAAGGGCTGTATGTCCCAACAACGGTGCCCAACGGGTTGTTTTTCTCACAGAAGGTACCTAGCGACCGTACCAATGGACTGTTTAACCCACCGAAGGTGTGCCAATGGGTTATTTTTCCCACCATAGGTGTGCCAACGAGTTGTTTTGCCTACCAAAGGTTTGCCAACAAGCTATGATTCCTAACGAAGGTGCCAAGAGGGTATTTTTCCTACCGAAGGTGCCCAGCGACCGTACTGATGGGCTATTTTGCATACCGAAGGTGTGCCAACGGGCTGTGTTTCATACCTAAGGTGCCCAATAGGCTGTTTTTCACACCAAAGGTGGCTAGCTACTGTGTCAACGGGTACTTTTACCCACGGAATTTGTGCCAACGAGTTGTTTTTTCCACCGAAGGTCCTTAACGACCACACTAACATGCTATTTTGCCTGCCGAAGGTGTGTCAACGGTCTGTGTTTCCAGCCGATGGTGCCTAATAGGCAATTTTTCACACCGAAGGTGTCTATCAACTATACCAACGTGATGTTTTTCTCACTGAAGGTGTGCCAATGGGCTATTTTTCCCACCATAGGTGCCTAGCAATTGTGCCAACAGGCTCTCTTGCCTACCAAATGTGTGCCAACCTACTGTGTTTCCCATAGATGCTGCCCTATGTGTTGTTTTTCCATCCGAAGGTATGCCAATGTACTATTTTTTTGATCGAAGGTGCCTAGCAATCTTGCCAATGGGTTGTTTTGCCCACTAGAGGTGTGCCAATGGGCTGTTTTGCCCACCAAATGTGCGCCAACGGGCTACTTTCCCTACCAAAGGTGTGCCAAATGGTTGTTTTTCCCACCGGAGGTGCCTAACGATCATAACAACAGGCTATTTTGCCTACCAAAGGTGCACAATGAGTTGTTTTTCACACCTAATGTGCCTACCGACTATTACCAACATGCTGTTTCTCCCACCCAAGGTGCGCCAATAAGATGTTTTCCCAATGAAGGTCCCTAGTGACCATGCCAACAGGCTGTTTTACTAGCTGAAGGCATGCCAACGGACTGTGTTTCCCACTAAAGGTACCGGATGGGTTATTTTTTCGATCAAAGCTGCCCAGTAACCATGCCAACGTGTTGTTTTTCCCATCGAAGGTGTGACAACGGGCTGTTTTTCCTACCAAAGGAGCCTAACGAGCTGTTTTTCCCATCAAAGGTACCTAGTGATAATGCCAACAGGCTATTTTTCCAACCGACGGAGTGCCAACGAGCTGTTTTGCCCACCAAAGGTGTGCCAATAGGCTATTTTGCCCACCAAAGATGTTCCAACAGGTTGTTTTTCCCATCGGAGGTGCCTAATGATCATGCCAATAAGCTATTTTGCCCACTGAAGGAGCGCAATGGGATGTTTGTCACACCTAATGTGCCTACCGACTGTACCAACGTTGATGCTAGACCGTATTATGAGGCTTTTGGCTAGCCACCAAGTGCTTAGCTGCACTAGTGTGGATGGCCTGACGAGGTTCTACAGCCTTACACCAGTAGCTAAATACTTTGTCAGTGACCAAGATGATCTGTCGTTGCCTCCCCACGTGGAACTTGTTCAAGACAAGGTTCTTCTGGCTAGCTGGTTAGTTTTTGCAAAAACCTGCCTTGAATCTCAGAAGGTTTTTAATTGTGTTGTTGACTAGTTGTGGTGTTGCGATTTTTTAAAATTATTCTTATCATTTTGTGTTTTACATTCATAATTATACATGCATAATAGTTTACAACTAAAATGTCACCTACTCGATTGCCTTCGTCCTAAAAAACTGTCATTCGATTAATGATCCATGATCTTTCGTTGGCACAATATTTATAATTTAAATCATTTAGGTTTGCATAATTTGAATAAAGTAAATTTGCAAGATTTCCAGCAAATTGGCATAATATTTATATTATGTTCTTCAAGGTTAGATCTCCAATAATATTATTATTGATGCAATCTTTAACAACAATTTTCAAGTATAAAAATTTAATAATTTGTACTATTTAATATGGCGATCTTTTTCTCTAGTTAAGTTAACCAAAAGATAATATATATATAACTCGAGTGTGTTTGGTATTATACTTTGACTAGTAAAAAGATCTCACTGCTGCAGTTCTTTTTGTGTGTATAATGATTCATATGTCATGATTGATCTTCGGACACCTTTTAGATGGAAAGCTATTGTAACTATAAAATATAAGTAGACTTCTTATTACTCCTTCTCATTTTGCCCGCTGAAGGTGTGCCAACGGGCTGTGCTTCCCACTGAAGGTGCCCCAAGGGCTATTTTTTGACCAAAGGTGCCCAACAACTATGCCAACATGTTGTTTTTCCCATCGAAGATGTGACAACGAGCTGTGTTTCCCACTAAAGGTACCCATCGGGCTGTTTTTCCCATCGAAGGTGCCTAGCTACTGTGCCCACGGGCTACTTTTCTAACCGAAGGTGTGCCAACGAGCTGTTTTGCTCACCAAAGGTGTGCCAACGGGCTGTTTTACCTACCAAAGATGTGCCAACAAGTTATTTCCCCCACAGAAGTTGCCTAATGATCGTGCCAACAGGTTGTTTTTACCACCAGAGGTGAGCCAATAAGCTATTTTGCCTACATAAGTTTTGTGTCAATAGATTGTTTTCCCATCGAAGGAGCCTAACAGATTGTTTCTACAACCTAACGTGCCTAGCGAATATGCCAAATGGCTATTTTGTCACCAAATTTTTGGCAACGATCTATGTTTCCCATTGAAGGTGCCCCACGGACTGTTTTTCCAACCGAAGGCACCTAGTGACTTTGCCAGCAGGCTATTTTACCTACCGAAGGTGTGCCAATGGGTTGTGTTTCAAACTGAAGGTGCCAAACAAGCTATTTTCCCACCAAAGGTCCCTAGCTACCGTGCTAGTAGGCTATTTTGGCCACCAAATGTCAGTCAACAAGCTGTTGTTCCTACCAAAGGTGCCCCACGGATTGTTTTTCCCACTGAAGGCACCTAGTGACCTTGCCAATAGGCTGTTTTGCCTACCAAAGGTGTGCCAAATGGCTGTTTTTTCTCATTGAAGGTGCCCAATGGGCTGTTTTTCCTAGCAAAGTTATGCAACAGTTTGTTTTGCCCTCCAAAGGTAGGCCAAAGAGCTATTTTGCACACCAAAGAGGTGCCAACATATTGTTTTTTCCACCGAAGATGCCTAGCGATCATGCCAACAGGTTATTTTGATCATCGACAGTGTGCCAACTGGCTATTTTGCCCACCAAAGGTGTGCCAACGGGATGTTTTCCTATTGAAGGTCTGCCAATGAGCTGTTTTTCCTATCAAAGGTGTCTCACGGATTGTTTTTCCAATCGAAGGCACCTAGCGACATTACCAGTGGGCTACTTTGCCTAACAAAGGTGTGCCAACGAGTTGTGTTTCACACCAAAGGTGCCAAACAGGCTATTTTTCCCACCGAAGGTGCCTAGCTACCATGCTAATAGGTTATTTATTCCACCAAATGTCAACCAATGGCTTGTTTTTCCTACTAAAGGCGCCCCACAGGCTGTTTTTCCCACCGAAGGTGCCCAACGATCGTGCCAAAATGCTGTTTTTCCCAACGAACGTGTGCCAACGTGATGTTTTTCCCACCGAAGGTGTGCCAATAGGTTGTTTTTCCAACCGAAGGTGCCTAGCAATAGTACCAATAGGCTGTTTTGCCTACCAAAGGTGTGCCATCGGGCTATGTTTCCCACCAAAGGTGCCCAAAGGGCCATTTTTCACACCGAAGGTGCCTATTGTCTGTACCAATGTGTTGTTTTTCTCACTGAAAGTATGCCAAGCTTTTCCCACCGAAGGTGTGCCAACAAGCTGTTTTGCCTACTGAAGGTGTGACAATAGGTTGTGTTTCCCATCGAAGGTGCCCATCGAGCTATTTTTTCACCGAAGGTGCTTAGCGATCATGCCAACGGTCTATTTTGCCCACCAAAGTTATGCCAACAGGTTGTTTTACCTACAAAAGTTGTGCCAACAGGCTATTTTTCCCACCAAATGAGTGCCAACGGGTTGTTTTGCCTATCGAAGGTGTGCCAATAGGTTGTTTTTCTACCGAAGGAGAACAACGGATTATTTTGCCCACTTAACATGCCTAACAAATATGCCAACCAGCTATTTTTTGGCACTGAATGTCTACCAATGTGTTGTTTTTCCCATCGAAGAAGCCCTAGGGGACTTTTTCCAATCAAAGTCACCTATTAACTTTACCAGTGGGTTGTTTTACCTACCGAAGATCTGCCAAGGGGTTGTGTTTCCCACCGAAGGTGCCAAACCAGTTGTTTTTCCCACCGAAGGTGCCTAGCTACCATGCTAACAGACTATTTTGGCCACCGAATGTCAACCAATGGGTAGTCTTTCCCACCGAAGGTGCCCCACAAACTATTTTTCCCACCAAAGGAACCTAGCAACCTTGCCAACAGGTTGTTTTGCCCACCAAAGGTGAGCCAACTGACTTTTTTTCTCACCAAAGGTTCCCAAGGGTTGTTTTTCTCCCCGAACATGCCCAACAGACTGTTTTTCCCATCGAAGGTGTGCCAACAGTCTGTTTTTCACCCTAAAGGTGTGCAACGGGCTGTTTTACTCACCAAAGGGCTACCAACGAGTTGTTTTCCCACCAAAGGTGCCTAGCGATTATGCCAACAGGCTATTTTGACAACTGACGGTATGCTGACAGGCTATTTTGCCCAACAAAGGTGTGCCAGAGAGTTGTTTCCCCCATAGAAGGTGTGTCAACGGGCTATTTTTCTCACCGAAGGTGCCTAGCAATTAGGCCGACGTGTTCTTTTTCCTACCAAATGTGTGCCAACTTGCTATTTTTTCTCATCGAAGGTGCGCCAATGGTCTGTTTTCCCACCAAAACTACCTAACAATTATGTCAATAGGTTGTTTTGCTTACCAAAGGTGCACCAACGGGCTATGTTTCACACTGAAGGTGCCCATTGGCTGTTTTTCCCACCGAAGGTACATAGCAACTATGCTAAAGGGCATTTTTGCCCACCAAATATGTGTCAAAGGGTTGTTTTTCCCATCGAAGCTGTGCTAACTAGTTGTTTTTCCCACTAAAGGTGCCTAGCGATTGTGCCAACGTGCTGCCCCTAAAGGTGTACCAACGTACTGTTTTTCCATTGAAGGTGCACCAATGGGCTAGTTTTCCATCCGAAGGAGAGCTAATTGGTTGTTTTTCCCACCAAAGATGCCTAGCTACCATGCTCACAGGCTATTTTGGCCATCGAATGTCACCAAAGGGCTATTTTTCCCACCAAAGCTCGCAGGCTGTTTTTCCTACTAAAGGTGCTTAGTAATCATGCGAACATGCTATTTTATCCACTGAACATGAGCCAACGTGCTATTTATCCCACCGAAGGTGTGACAACAAGCTGTTTTTCCCACCAAAGGTGCCTAACAACCATCCTAACTGGCTTTTTTGCTTACCGAATGTATGCCAACGGGCTTTGTGTCCCATAGAAGGTGCCTAACGGTTTGTTTTTCACATCGAAGGTGCTTATCGACTATACCAAAGTGATGTTTTTCACACCAAAGGTGTGCCAAAATTTTCCCACTGAAGGTGTCTAGCGATCGTGCCAACGGGCTATTTTTCCCATCAAAGGTGTGCCAACGGACTTTTTTACCTACCAAAGGTGTGCTGATGGGCTGTTTTCTCAACCAAAGGTGTGATAACGGGTTGTGTTTCTCACTAAAGGTGCTCATCGAGTTGCTTTTCCCATTGAAGGTGCCTAGCGACTGTGCCAATAAACTCTTTTCCTCACCAAAGGTCTGCCAACGTGTTTTTTTTTGACCAAAAGTGTGACAATGGGATGTGTTTCCCACCAAAGATGCCCATTGGGTTGTTTTTCCCAATGAAGGTGCCTAGCTACCGTGCCAATGGGCTATTTTCCTCATTGAAGGTGTGCCAACAGGCTGCTTAACCACCAAAGGTGTGCCAATGGGCTGTTTTGCCTACCAAAGATGTGCTAACAGGCTGTTTTTGCCACCGAAGTTGCCTAACGACCACCGAAGTTGCCTAGTGACCTTGCCAGCTTGTGGTTTTCACACTAGAAGTGTGCCAATAGGCTGTTTTGTGTACTAAAGATGTGCCAACGGGCTGTTTTTCCCACCATAAGTGCACAACTAATTGTTTTTCCCACCTAAAGTGCCTAGCGACTGTGCCATCAGGCCATTGTGGCCACTGAATGTCTGCCAATGGGCTATTTTTCCTATCGAAGGTGGCCCATAGACTATTTTTCCAATGGGCTATTTTCCCATCGAAGGTGCCCCACAGACTATTGTTTCAAGGCACCTAGCGACTTTTCCAATGGGCTATTTTGCCTACTGAAGGTGTGCCAACAGGTTGTGTTTCACATAGAAGGTGCCAAACAAGCTATTTTCCCATTAAAGGTGCCTAGCTACTGTGCTAACAGGCTATTTTGGCCATCAAATGATAATCAATGAGCTGTTTCTCCCACCAAAGGTGCCCATAGGCTGTTTTTTCCACCAAAGGTGCCTAGCGATTGTGTAAACGCACTGTTTTCCCATCGAACGTGTGCCAATGTGCTATTTTTCCCACCAAAGGCGTGCCAGCAGGCTATTTTTTCGACTGAAGGTGCCTAACGACTATGCCAATAGGCTGTTTTGCCTACAAAAGGTGAGCCAACAGTCTATTTTTCTAACAGAAGTTGCCCAACAGGCTATTTTTCCCCTCTAAGGTATGCTACCAGTCTATTTTGCCCACCAAAGGTGTGCCAACGGGTTGTTTTTCCAACCAAAGGCACCTAGTGGTCATGCCAATGGGCTTTTTTGACCGCTAATGGTATGCTAACTAGTTGCTTTTCCCATCGAAGGTGCCAACATCGTTGTCTTTCCTAAAGAAGTGTTGGATCGCGTATGGCCCGAGTATTCATAATACGCTACGGAAGAGACCATAACACAACATGATGTATAACCGAAAACATATAGGATGCACAAAAATACCTTTTTTACACAGATTGGTGGTTGTTTTTCAGATTCGTAGACACTACTACAAGCGAATGTCCTCTACCGGTATCCACACGAGTATGCACGATCTGGGTCGTGACTATCATGTGCTAGCACGTCCTGAAACTCTTTCCGAATGCCGCACGCACTTCTCTAGGATGGTGCCTAGGGTTTTGTATTACAATGGCGTCTCTTTCTTATGAGACCTAAGTTTCTCTATTTATAGAGAAAACCTAATCCCATTAAAGCCCAATAAGTTTCAGCCCATTATATCTCATATAATAAAAGCCCGACAACTTAATTCACTCTAGCCCAATAAATATATCCATATATATTTAT
>JAOQML010013226.1:0-12145 GCA_027568935.1 Erythroxylum urbanii | reverse complement strand
ATTACCTCATATGGAAGCACCCTAGCATTGGTTGGTTCAAACTTCACTCAAAAGACAACTCTTTTTCTCCATAGGTCGGGCCACGATCATGGTGTCCATGCCACGATCGTGACAAAACAAAATTTTGGTAGGTCACGATCGTGGTGTGAGGATCATGATCGTGACAGAACCTTATTTTTAACTCAACATATATACTCACATCCGTTTCACACCAAAATTTCCAGAATTCATCTCCTCTAATACGACCTCATTTTGTACTAATTTAACTACCATATTGATTACATTAACTCCATAAAATTAAACTCATTTGATTCATCATTTTGAACTTAATTTCATTGTTCATGAAATCCTATCTCTTTCTATAATATATCTCATTCATAATGCATCAAAAAATTCTTTCACTATGTTATGTCCTCATTTAACACTCTAAACATTTCACATTTAGATGCATTGCCATCAAACATCCTTTTCTTTAAAGTATATCATGACGATCAATCAAAACGTATCACATATTTAACCAACTTTTCCAACATCAAAATTATGTTCCTTTTAAGCCCCAATTAGGTCCAAAAGCATCATAGTTATATATCTTATCCTTACTTGGTTCAACCATTGCATAATCAAAACATTACCATGAAAAATCACTGCCAACGATCGTGGTGTCCCCTGCCACGATTGTGACAGAAACTAATCTCCCATTTTTCCTACAATTTTCCAATTTTTCTTAAGATAGATTTTTAGGTCCGTTTAGTATGACTATTATGACCTAAAAAATGAGGTATTTAGACAACACCGTCTTCTAAACAAATTTTCGTATATGTCTTAAGTTTCTAATGAACTAAAGTTCGTACAATTTGGTACATGATTCCTAGAGTTATACCCAAAATAATAAAGACTGTTCTCAAACTACAACAACATTCAGTACTCAAATTCAATCCAAATTTCAAATTAGGCACAGAATTCAAATTCCATTTCTTCATAAACATTGTATCATATGTCTCTAGTTTAATATAAATTAACAATAATCTAATTTGGATATCTACAGATCAATATATGGCCAAAATACAGATGCATGTTCAATAAAAACACTCCATCTAACATATTCCAGCACATATTTAACTTCATTTTTGACTTTACTTTGTCTCAAACTATCATCCTACTTCTTCTCATTTCAAGACAATACAATAGCATTTTATTTGGCTTTAAACTCATTCTAGTTTATCTTCATAACAGCTACCAATAATCCACGTGTTCACACCTCAAAATAGAACATGAACATATATCATCCCTTTATAAATTTCTGCATTCATTCTACAACATTTAAAATGGTCATTCTAGCTAAAAATAATCTCTCTAACAATTTATGAATTATCACTTACAATATACACAAAAACAAGAAATCTATAAACTCATTTTTCTCATCCACTTTTCAACATAATTTTATCCCCATTTTATGATCTTTCAACATCTAACTATCATCATGCATGTTTCACTCAACAATTCAAGAAGAATAACATGTTACTTGTTTAAGCTTCAAGATCTTCAAGCCACACTCAACCCTAGCTTTCCATCTTTATACGATCATCACCACTTAAAGAGGAATGAGCTAGGTTTTTGGTTACAAAAAGGAAGAAGACAACAAGAAGCTTGAAGAAACAAAGGAAAGGAGTTGAGGAAAATCAAAGATCATGAGGGTTGTAAGAAGAGAGTGTCATGAGAAGGAGAGGAAGATGAAAAAAAAATGAAGAAGATGAATATGAGGCAAACTAACGAAGAAAGGAGCAAATAGCAAGTGAAAGACCAAAATGAGAGTTGGTCCTTCACTTAATAAAAATCGTGGATTTCTCATGGTCCTCTTTTGCTCTTTTAAAATAGTTAGTCTATTTGGCTCCCAATTCTAATCCAATTGACTCCCAATTTTAAATGACATGTGTCATTAAATCCCAAAATCATATATCAATTATTTCTTTTGTCACTCGTCACTTATTTCAACTACCATTTATCAATTATTTTACCACTTGGCATTTTGTTCCTAGTCCATAAATACCCAAAATTCCAGAAAATTCTTAAATTACACCAAAAATTCTAAATCACTAATTATACACACCATCTAAATTTTCAAGACACATAATTCGTAATTCACATTATAATCACATTAAAACAATCATTTATACCCGAAAATGTCAAATTAGTGTAATGTGTGCAATAATCAAATTCACGTGTATGAATGCTATATTATGCATGAACATGAAATGCATTCTTCTACTCTCCCATTGCTATTTCTCATTTATAGAAATCTAGGGTTCTAACCCTTTGTGTGGAAACGAGATGTTACAATGATGAAGCCTTCGATGCATTTGGAGAATTATTAAAATGATTTTTGTCACTGTATTTTATTTAAAGGAAATGGGGAAGAGTTGGAGCTGCAAGAAAATGTTGAAGGCAACAAATATAAAGACAAAGAAGAAATAAAAAAAAAAGACGTGAATAAGGAGATAAGAACAATAAAAGTTTTATAAAATAATTGTTTTTTTAAAATTGATAATACAAATATTGGACTTTAGGGAATGATGAAAGACAATTTAGGTATTCAAAGGTGAGTGCAAATTATGCGACATAGTTGAAGTTAGGAGAAGCTGAAAAAATGTCTACGTCTTATAGTAGACTTCCAACTTCTAGTTTATATATATGGAATTTACCCCAAAAAAGGTTGCATCCGAGATGAGGTTTTGTAAATAAATTGTAGGATAGTATTATTATTACTACTACAAGTGCTACTATAAATCTTACAATGTATATATTATATTATTTAACATTAATTTAATTTTTTAAATTATTATTATAGTTTTTTTACTCTAATGTCATTCAAAACGTTAGGTTCAATTTGACATTGAGTGACATCCTACATATTTTAAACCTAGAAGCCATATAAGTAACATGATGGGATGATTGAGCTAATTATTTTAACCATGTAATTGTGAAAGTTCGAAATTTGAAATTTTGTTTAAATGTTCTCATATTTTATTCTTAAGATATGTATATCTAGCAATTTGTTAATAGTTACACATTTGTTTTCTATTTAAGAGTGTGGTTTCTAGACTTCCTAAGAAATTATATATTGAATTTAATATTTACAGTGAGTAATTTAAATTTAAGCAATTTTGGTTTTAAAAAAAGCAAAATAAATATTGTGATAGACTGAAATTTGGTCTTAAAAATTTTTAGGCAGAAATGAACTAATTTTTTAGGCTAAACTTAGATAAATCTTTACCGACTATTGATTTTTCATATATTGTTACCAAGTACGTGAGAAATATTGGTAATGATATAGAGTATAGCATTGATGCATGTATGACTACCTTTGTATGTCTATTTTCTTTTAGGTTTATTTCTTAGTAACAATTATTTTATGAAGCTAATAATGAAGATACAAATTTGGAGTTAAATATGTTTGTTTAGTAGTTCTTCATTCTCGTCCCTTAAAACAAGTACTGGTGGTGTTATTGTGTGTAGTTAAAAGTAAAGGATATAATAATTTTTGAATCATATCATGTAAAGGATGAGTGGATCAATAATAGGTGACAACATATTTTACACAATGATTTGCATAAAATTTGATAATTTAAGGAAATTATATCATGCCTGTAAGCATTTATTTTGTTATAGGTGATGACATCACTTGGTGTTCAATTTGATCTTTCAATTTCTTGGTTTATATTTCCCGGTTTTAAAAACCAGATTGAACTGGTCGGTTTGATCAAAAATAGTCTGAACCGACCGATTGTTTGGTTTAGTTTCATTTAATAACCTCTATGTATAAAAACTGGCCAGTTTATCAGAGAATCAATTAGTTTTTCAACGAACTGATCTAACCAGTTAGTCAATACACTTTTCAATTTTTCAACGCAATGTTCTTGGGTTCCTCTTTTTGATTCCCCTAATTATTTTCTTCTTTTAAAGCTCCATTCTTTCTCTCTCAAGTCAAAATCCTTTGTGAAACTTGCAGTAAAATCTGGAATCCTTATGAACCCATAAGACAAAGAAACCATTTTCAATGGATAAAGTATAATGAACAATTTAGGGACAAGGAGAAGTCTCACTCTCTGGCTAGAGATGGAGCGAGTCCTGGGTATGAGGAAGTTATCCTTTTTCTTATTTTTCGGTTGTCTATTTTTGTGAAGGTGGAGAAAAGAACAGAAAATTGGATGTTTCTTTTATTGGTTTAGTTCCTCTGTGAAGAGGAGTTACATCCTCTATAAAGTTGAATTTGGGGATGAGGAGAAGTCTCACTATCTAACTGGAGATGGAGCGATTCCTGGGTATGGGCACGTTATGTTTTTTACTATTTTTTAGTTGTCCATTTTTGTGAAGGTGGAGAAAAGAACAAAAAATTGGATATTTTTTTGTTGGTTTAGTTCTTCTGCGATGAGAAAGAGTTACATCCTTTTATATAGTTCCAATTTGTTATGTGTTATTTAAGAGATAACAGATAAGGAGATAAGGATAAGGCAGTGGAGATTTCTTCTTCATTATTAAATGGTTTTCTGTAATAGTTAGAACTCTATTTCATTTTAAAAAAATTCAAGAGTTAATGAATGAGTTTTGGAGTGAAACTCTAATTTTGTTGTCAATCTATGTTTGTATAGAATTCGATGTTTAGTTTACTGTTATTCAAAGTTTTTAACAGATAACAAATAAGGATTGTTTGTATAGAATTTGAGTATGTACAATATAGAATTCGAGTATGTTCAATTTACTATTATTCAAGTTTCTTAACAAATAACAAATAAGGATTGTTTGTATATAATTCAAGTATGTTCAGTTTAATTTCTTAACAAATAACAGATAAGGATAATTCGATAGCTTTCTTTACAAGAGAACCAACTAAAGGAGATTTCTTCTTTATTCTAATCTATTGTGTTACATATAGTCTCTTAAAGTATTCAATTTGTTGATCTAAAACTTCAAAACTGAAAACTACACTTACTAACGCTTAGGCATTTGAAGTGGAGCATGCCGATAAGTGAGTAAGAGTTTGTTCACCATTCTACTGTCGGTCTTCTTTTGGTATATATGTATGGTCATTTTGAGTTTATTTTAATGTAGTTGATATATTGTATGTGAGATATTAGATGTGAATAATTTGTAAAGTGATGTAATTTATTTTTACTATTCACTTTTTGTTATCAATGAATTGATTGGTATGTCTGCTCGACAGTGACTTTCTCCAACTTGTAAGGATTCACAACAATCTATCCAGCCCTATTTTAGCATAAACGTGGGCAAAACAAATTGTTTTGAGGTGGTTGTGTTCTCATCTAAGCTAAATGGTCTCCCTATCAAGCTAGCAATGTAGTTTGGACCTTATGAAGAACAATATTCAAGTGTTTATACCCATCTAATCACTTTGTATTTTTAATCTTTTAACAATTTTTAATTGTATCATAATTAAATTTAATTTGACATTACTAGAAATTATATTAACTCTTTTAATATTTGCAATGAATTTTATTTTTTAAAAATTAAGTCAAAGAAAATAATAATATAAATATATAATTACTCATATAATAACTTATGAATTGAGTTATATATTTTACTTATTAACGTTAATTACTTTTTTTCCTATAATATAAGCTATTAAGTTTAGTATAACCTCTAATTCATTGGTTTACATTTTTATAACAATAGGCTATTTCTAAATTAATTTATGCTTTTTTTATTAGAGTTAGTTAATATAAATAGAAAATTTTATCCTTTTTATAAATAGTCATGTCAGTGTTATTCTTTATTATATAAAAGCAAAGATCTTTTAATCCTTTTATGGCTATTTTGGTATATATTGCAAATTATATATTTTACTTATTAACATTGATTACTTTTTATTTGTGCTTGTGACTGTCATTTTCTATTACAACTGATGATGAGAATTATTTAAGTAGGAGACTTTTCCCCTCACGATAGTATACCCAATTATTTTTTATACTTGTTAGGTTAAATCATAATGGATAAATGGAATAATAAGAAAAAGATTCGATGAATATTGCATCCTCTACTCATGGTAAGTCTGATTTAGTGTAGAATTATTTTTCTTCTCAAGCATTTGATGGGCATATTTAATATAACGTTATACTTTGCAGTAGCATATTTAAAGAAGGAGGAATTTATAGAATGAAAGAATATCTTGCTGGTGTTAAGAGTAATATTGCTTTATGCAAAAAAGCACCATTTGAAGTACATGATAGGATTGTAAATTATTTGCAGCAATAAGTACAAGAGAAAAAGGAAAATAAAGAGGCTCATGATGTATCTTTTGGAGAAGATGAAGCATCACAAGTACTAGAAAAAGGAAAAAAGAATGCTACTATTGACATAGATTCTTATATTCATCCAAAAAATACTCTTGGTTCTCAACTTAGGGCTAAAAGCCCAAATTTGGGCCTAACGTTTTTGAGTTTATCATTTTAGGACTTAAACTTCTAACTTACTCAACAAAGGTCTAAATTTTCACGAGTATGCTCAATTTAAGGATTTTTTGGACGAAAATTAGGAAGTGTCATACATGCACCATTTCTATATATAAAAAGTCTATTTAGAGAGGCCATGTAGATTTTAAAAGTCATGTAGATTTTAGAAAAAAAGAAAAAAATTTAAAAATTTCATACTAAACTTGTTAGACCCTCATTCGTCATCAAACCTTCCCATCTCAACCTGAACTGTGTAGACTCTTTCAGAACTTGAAGCTTTTGCTTTAATGGTTGATGACCTGAAGTTTGTTGCTTCCTAATTCCGGCAGCTCCACAAGAAACAACTCCGTCACACATTTAGGTTTTACTCACAGCAATGGAGGGTATGGGTAGTACATAGGTCATCAATCCAAGGTGACTCGAAACCTACAAAAATGTAGCAACAATTCTTATCTCAGGAGCTATTTAGCTACAATATAGTTTGCAACTTTTTAAAGCGATGAAAAAAAGCACCATAAACTACACAATTCCCAAACACCAAAAACACCAAGAAAGCAGTTTCTAAATGTTGTTTCTTCAAACCTTATAAATTTTTTTTACGTGTCTTGAGCTAATAAATCACTTTGCCTATCTCCATCATAGTTCTTGCATGCCCAAACATAACCTCCTTCACTCTTGAGAGCATAAGCCACCATATCATCAATGAGTCGGTGTTCATACCTTCTAGTTAAATCATGTAGACGAATGATAAATACATACACATTAGTAAAAACAATCATTTTACAAAAAAATAAAAAATAAAAGAAAGCAATTGAAGTTCTATATGATTTTAACGAATGAAAATGGAGTTGGTATAGAAGTTGATTGTTCCGCTATATGATGTACTATTGAATTGTCTACAAAGATAGCATCTCTTCTTGGCTTTTATTTTTGGATTCCTTTAAGCACTTCTTTTGACTTGGATGTTAGAAATAGATTCTCTAAATGTTTTTTCTTTCACATTTTTTTTTCATTTCTAACAGCAAGTGCTATTTCTAACTATTAGTATATTTCTTCTCTTTCTTGAATTCCATTTTGTTGAAACACATTTTATAAAAAACTGAAAGTGAAGGGTTTTATGTAGATACAACTCAACTTAAACTACTTTAAGATATTTTAGTTTGTAGCTTCTAATTTTAAGATTTTGATTGTTATATATTAAAATACATGGAAAAGAGGATTAGGAGTCCTTACACTATCTATTCAAGTTCATAACCAACAACTTCGAGAAGATGGTGATTCTTAGAGATCCTAGGTGATTGATCTTTACCTTCACTTCATATTTAGGCAGAGTTTTAATCACAAAATGCTCATCTGTTGTCAAAATAATCAGACAACTAAATTTCCCTAGTGAAGAGACTTCCCTTATTACGTCTTCCTCACAAATTGCTAGCATATACCTAGTATGATCAATGTTTTCAAGCTCTCATAAGCATCTCGAACAAAACAACATTTACATATCTATTAGCTCATAATTTTCTTATGAAATTTAGATATTTAGCAGATTACCCTTTTCCAGGGATCTAGTTAATAAGGTTTCACCATTGATGCAATATAATATATATCACCAATTTTGTACAATTATTTAACTGAAAATTATAAGAGAAAAAGGGGCATAAAGGCACCTGAAAGCCATAGGACAATAATCCTTCCAATCATAATCAATAACAACGTAATGAGAAATATGTGCAAAATCTTGTTTACAATATCGTATCTTGTTAATTTGAGCATCTCTGAACTCAAAAACTGGAATCTCCTTCTAAAGAACAGCCATTTCTTGCCAGAGAAATTTCGACCATACATCATTTATCAAACTTACGTATACAAAAAAGCTGATTACTTACTAGAAATATTGACAAAAAATTACCCTCTAAAAAATTAAATATTTGTCTGAGAAATCTATGTTAATGTTACAAATTAATAGAGAGAAAGTTCTTAAAGGAATCACATCTTTATTGAGAATTTATGGAAATAGTTGAATACATTGGTTGGGAAAAAGAAGGCAAATTGCCGATACAACAATGGATTTGTTTTGTTACAAATTGAATAAACCATCGCGATTTTTGCGCCAGATTTAGTTATGCTTTTATATTGTTCCACTACCTGTTTCAAGATTCTTTCTCTCTTTTAAGACCTCAGCCTCTAATGCCAACAACATTTTGCTATCTAGCAGTGCCAGTAAATATCATTTTTGTTACTTTTTGTAAGAGTATTAACAATTTTTCAAAATTATTTCTTGCATCTTAGATTTTATTCCTTACATTCTTGAAAGAATAATAATCACTTTAGCTTATGATTCTTTTAATATAAAGGTAACTATTAGACAAATGTTTGTAATAATAATTTTCATATTATTAGGTGCATCACTAGACATTTAAAGTGCATAACTATTATATACTTATCGAACAAAGAAGCACTATAAGTTTTCAGATGTGTTTTTTGATTGTAGAACTATATCCACTCATGAGATCATTATATTTTGACCACAATATGACACCTCCATACTTGCGAGACCTTTTAATTATATGAAGTATCTTGGAAAGCAGATCAAGTACTAGAATATACCTACTTTTGGCAGTGTTAGGGAAGGCTGGTGGACCCAAGAAAATCTTTATTTTAGGAACTCCTGATGTCCATTGCTTCCAGGTAGCTATAAGATTTTTTACATTCCCATTATTGTATTGGCAAGGAGCATTGTTATAGAACTGAACACAAATGTAATCAAATAAACCTATGGCCAACACTTTTCCTACCCAAGCGTCAAGATATGGGCATTGAGGAGCTACTGTCAAGTACACTTTCCTGTCTCTTTTGTTGTATTTTGGCAGGAACCTGGCGAGATTGTCTCAGTAAAATGATGTGCCTCCTTTAATGTCCAAGTCCACCCCATTAAAAACAACATTGCCAAATGGTAGAGACTTAAAGTGCCCACCTAAGAAGTTGTTCCAGATATAAGTTGCAACTGAACTCTCAGGATTGGAAACAAAAACCAAAACTTCATTTGATATATATCACAAAGCGAATTAAGATGACATAACCATAACCTAAAAAAATAGTAATCACCTTCGTTTTGATCTCCCATATCATTATCGAATAACTATTTACATCAGATTATATAAAAATAACCCAATTTTCAAAAGCAGAAGACGAGAATAAGGATTTTCCCCTTTTTATGTCAAATAATAGGACATCCTAAAAGAAATTTTGAAAAAGGAAGAGCACCTTATAATAGGACATAACCTACCTGCCATCTTTGTTGAGGAAGAAGTTGAAAAAAATTTAGGGTTTCTGTATTTTTTGTTTTCTGAAAATCTACATGTATTTTTAAAGTGTCATTTAAAGACTAACTGACTTATCTATAACGGAGTGTGTATGACACTTCCTAATTTTTGTCCAAACAAGCTTTAAATTGAGTAGACTCATGAAAGTTTAGACCTTCATTGAGCAAGTTACAAGTTTAAATCCTAAACAAATCAAACTCAAAAAAGTTAGGCCCCAATTTGGGCTTTTAGCCCTCAACCTAGTTCAAAAAGTGTTTTGACTGGTAAGGATGATGTTTTACGATGTAAAAGAGTATGGGCTAGATGGTTCTATCATTTATGCATTCCTTTAAATGCTTTAAATTCACCATATTTTAAAGAAGCAATAGATTATAAGATGTGTGTGCCTTTGCTTCAATAGTAAAAAAAGGAATGTTAGTTAATTATTGATACATATAAGTCCAGCTGGAAATCAACAAGATGCACTATTATGGCATATGGATAGACTAATCAAAGATAAAGAACCTTGATTAGTTTCTTGATTTATTGTAATATTGGAACAACTTTTATCAAATCTGTTGATGCTTCTGATATGGTAAAAAGTGCTAATGCTTTATCTGGGTTATTTTCTAAAATTGTCGAGTGGGTTAGATGAAAGAATGCTATGCATTTTGTTACAGATAATGCAAATAATTATGTATCAGTTGGGTACTTATTACAATCAAAGTATGGACATATTTATTGGTCTCCATACACTGCGCATTGTATAAATCTTATTTTAAAAGATATAGTGGTATGATCCATACTTCTAGTCTTAATTCATGCGCATCTAAGATTACAATTTTTTGTACAATCATATCACGTTTTTGTCATGGTTAAGAAAGCAAGAAGATTGGGTTGAGATTGTGTGTCCTACTGTTACAAGGTTTGAAACTATGTTTATTACTTTAAAAATTATTTATGAAAATAAGCAACTATTTCAAAATTTAGTGACAAGTAAACACTTTTCAGGTCATAAGTTATCAAAGGCTACAAAAGGAAAAGAAGTTTGTGCTATTATTCTAGATAATAAATTTTCGAATGCTTGCTTGATCATTGTGAAGATTATTGCTCCGCTTATAAGGTTGTTGAGGATTGTTGACTCAGATGAGAAGCCATCTCGTATATAAATGATGGCATGTGTAGAGCTCACAAAATAATTATAAATCTTTTTAAAGGAAAGGAGAAATTGCAGAAGCCTTATATAGATATTATTGACATACAATGGGATGAGCATCTTACTCAAAGGATCCACTTAGCAACTTATTTTCTCAATCCTTGTTGCTTATAAAGTGGAGACGTATGTACAAATAATATTATGAGCGACCTGTTTGATGTGATTGAATGCAAAGGTATTTTCTCTATTAAAGAGCAATGACAAGCGATAAATGAAATTAAATTATATCATAAAGGTTTAGAGAGTTTTGCTAGATCATTAACAAAGAGAGAACTTATGATTAAAAAATGTAGCTTGGTAATTTTTTATACTTTGAATTCATTCTTTACTTATTAATAATAAATATTTTAGTTTTCATAATTATTAATTTAAAATATAGATAAGTTTTGGAGATTATTCGGTGACAGTACTCTAACATTGAGAAAAATCACTATTAGATTGCTCAGTCGAACAACTTCTGCATCAGTTTATGAATGCAATTGGAGTGTTTTTGAATGTATTCATACAAAGAAACGAAATTGTTAAGAACATCAAATACTTAATGACCTTGTTTACATTACTTATAATCTAAGAATGAAGAGCATGTATTTTATAGTTTTACTTTTTTCAATAATTTTATTTTTATTATTGACTTTACAATTTCTCTATTATGTGTTCAGAGCACTTAGTCAAAAGAGAACATATGATCTAGTTGATATTGATTGTACTAAAATACAAATTTTTTGATCGAAAAAAAAGAACCATCACTTGATCTTGATTATAATGAACTTGAAAAGGCGATTTATGAAGAAAGTGCATTTGTCATAACGAATGAACTAAGAACATTTATTGATGGTCATTTTATATCTTATTTTGATTATATTTAAGTTAAAAGTATAATGTATTACAAATTTACAATTGAGAATAATTTCATACATTACTAATTTGTAATTTGTTTAAATGCAATAAAAGAAGATGATGCAAATACTTTAGATAAAAACATAGTTTACAAATTTTTAGATAATGCTAGAAAATTTAGAGCTTTTGAAGAAGATGACACACAATCTCCTTTAGAAATACAATCTTGATTTTTATTGTTATTTTAAGCTTTATATTAGACTTATATTTATATATTATTATTTTATTATATAATAATAGACATTTGTATATTTTTATTTCAAAAAATA
>JAOQML010013171.1:0-12150 GCA_027568935.1 Erythroxylum urbanii | reverse complement strand
TGGGGGAAGGGGTAGCGAGTTTGAAGAAAACCAAAACTTTGTTTCGCTCCTGCGACAGATCGTTTTAGCTTACCCTTCTGTGACGTTTTCTTCAACAAAATGTTGCGGTTTTTATTTCGCGACATTTTATTCATAAAATGTCGAGGAAAGTGTCACAAATCTACGACATTTTCATAAAACGTCAGTTAAAATTCAAACTTTTCGTAACATTTTTGAAATGTCACTCGACGTTTTGTCAATAAAACGTCGCGGATTGTATAAATTTTTTGTAGTGCCTTGAGAATTACAAGTATTTAGTACTAAATATTTTTTATATTTTCTAATTAAACAAAAGGAAGATTAAATTAAAGAAAATAATTAAATAAACAAATATAAAATACCAAACCAAAGTTATAAACAAGAATCGAAGTGATAAATAGATAAATAAGATCTAGATGTAGAATCTCCCAAAAATCTTTCTATGCTTAGATTAATCTTGATTCAATAATTAATCATAGTTTGTTAGACTAATAGAAATTCCAAAGTTATGACTTTATTCTTTCTCAAAATATACAACTCCTATCCTTAAGTTCATTAATTGAAGTCTCTTTTTAATTAAAACTTCTAAGAATGCAATAACTCTTTATATAAGTTTCCTAGATAGATATGTCCTAACCTAAAAGATTACATGTCCTAGCTTTAACTCTTATGATTTATGGCATCATCTATTTATGCATATGATTTCTCAATTTTATATAAGAAATATGAAATTGATTCAAAATGCTAACAAATATCAGTTCAGTATAAGGAATGATTATGAATAATTCAAAAGATAACCTAGGTCTTTCATGAGATAAAAAAAATCAATACAAAACATTAGTTCTAGGGTTCATCTCATCTAGACCTATCCTAATTTTGTTTATGCTAGGATAAAAGAATCCAACAACAATCAAGAAAGAAAATAAGATAAAAGAAAGCATTCTCAAGGATCTTGTAATCTTGAAGTTTTTTGGTTGAACTTTGATTGAATCCTTTCTTCCTCTCCATAATTGCTTCATTGTCTTACCAAGACAATATAATGAATCCCCTTTGGATACTCTTTTGTCTTCGTATTTTTAATTTCAAAAAGCTTCTTTATATTTTCATAAAATTCTGAAAAAATTTGTTGTGTCTCAATTAAAATGGTTCCAACTTAGACTCGTGTTATTCTTATGATCTTTAAAGTTGAAAGAAATCCTAATTTAAATAGAAATCTTTGCTAACAGAGGATATAAGCACAAGTTCACAGTGCCGCAATAATGCCCTAATAACTCCTTTATCACACATCTGAGAGCTCATTTTAGGAATATAGGTCTGAAGGTCACAAACATAGGTCTATATTTGGGGTTGTATTCCTTCATTTGGCAAATTCCTAAAGAAAAAAAAACAGATTATGGATTAACATAAGACAAATAAAGGATTCCATTTGACCAGCACTTTTAACAAGAGTCCATATTTAACCTATATTTATCCTAATTCATGATAAAACTTCTCTAACTTGGCTCTAACCTACCTGAGTTTACCCCTTCTTCATTAGGGAGTTAAAACAAGGCCTATAAATGAAATATAAGCCATGTTTAATACCAAATAAAATAAAATCATAAAAGTTTAAGCAAAATGTTTTAAAAATCAATTTCATCATTCTTAACTTAAATAGGTAGCAATCCTGAAAATAATTTAACAAATCAATTACATTGATCAATATTCTCCATTATTCACTCATTTGCAAAATTCTTCAGTTTGCTAGGAATTTAGCTACTTGTATTAATTATTAAATCAATTTAATTTAAGTTTGTAATCCTTTAAACTTTAACATATAATTTAACCAAATACACAAAGTAGTCCACATACATAGAAAAAGATGCTTTAAGTTTAATCATTTTCATAAAGCAAAACACTAACTTTAAATCAATATAGGAGCTTTTGTAGGCTTGCTTAAAAAATCACTTTACCTTTCAATGAGAGTAAACACCTTGTCATAATTACTCTTGGTTACTCAATTAGGTTACCATTTTAAATGACTATTAGTACCACTATTGAACTTCAACCTTTTTAATTGGTTTGAGGATAACAAATTGAATTTATTTAATTTTCACATTTTTTATGTGGGGTGCTAAAAATACTTAAAAAAGAATTAAATTCAAACTAAATTGTATATCAAAGTTATTAAAAAAATTATAGTGCAAATTAAGTATCCATTTTCAAAATTAATGAAACAATAAAAATAACTTGATTGCAAATTCTTATTGCCATTTGCCTAAAGAAATCAAATCACAATAACAACTAAACTCATAATGAATTATCTCAATCATTGCATGATATAAGTTTCCAATGGATCTTATATGATTATTTCTAGCATAATATAAGAAATTTTAGTATGAATCACATCTATAGAGAAGCAAGTATTTTCTTTATTACATGGATATCTCATGATTTTATATATCTTAAACACTATTTCTTCGTCTACCACCCTTAGGGTCAATTTTTCATTATGCATATCTATCATAAATTTAGCAGTAGTTAGGAAAGGTCATCCTAGGATCAAGGGAACATCTATATCATCCTTTATATCCACAATTACAAATTCAATAGGAAAAATAAATTTATCAACCTTAATGAAAAATATGCCACAATACTCATAGGATACTTAATTGATTTTTATGCTAATTAAGTGCTCCATTTTAGCTAGTTTAGGTTCACCTGTCATATGGTATCAAATTAAAATTGGCTTTTAATTTGATTAATGCCTTTTTAATTGAAAATTTACGAATATTACAATAAGGTAATAAATCTCCCTAGGTCCTTATTTTTTGGGACGATTTATTTTACAAGACAGTAGAGCATTACTTAATAATTTCTTAAACCTTTTTATTAGAAAGGAGATCCTTTAAGTACTTGACATACTTTTGCATATGAGAAAGAGCTTTAACAAAATTTATGTTGATATAAATTTTTAAAACTCTTTAAAACTTACTAAATTCATCTTCCTTTTTATTAATCTCAAGCTTGCTTGGGTATCTAATTCTCAGTTGGTACTATTTGATAACTTTTTTCTCTCGTTATTTCTCCCCATCATTCTTTTCTTATATATTAACCTTCTCCTCTTTAATTTTTAGCTATTTTCCACTCCCTCAATGTTATTGCATTCACTTATTCCCTTAGGTTTGGATCAATATTGCTAGATAATGTATCTGGCCACATTTTGAAGACAAATTTAGTAAGTTATCTAATATAAATCTCCATGTTATGGAGGCTTGTTTATTTTAAAAAGACATTTTAATACTCTAGAAGTGAGCCTTAGATATAGTAATAAAATTTTCAAAAGTATTTTAAGGATTGGCTTCCTTTTTTATTGTTTATTTTTAAAATTAGGTATAGCTTGATTGTTTTAAGAAAAGTTTAGATGGTTCATCTACACTAAATTATAAATATCAATATAGGGATTATTATGATGCTAGTTCCTCCTAAAATTAACTTGCTCAGTTAGTTGTCCCATATTGTAAGGCACTTGAAATTCATGATTAGGGTTTCCACCACCATAAATATCACATCTCATCACTTGGACTAGTTAAAATGTCAAATACGTATCATTAAGTTTCTTGATCAAAGCTTCTGACTTTGTCTATAAGGTAATGACCCATTTTTCCATACTAAGGTTTAGGACCCTAGACCATTGTACATGACAAATAACATTGAGAATTTATGAGGTGCATTTCATTCACATCCATATCTTTAGCATACACACATGAATTACAACTTCGTACATATTGCAAAGATTGTTTATGCACTCAATTGATATATTATGGGGTATAAAAGGCTTAAAGTGGTTATAATATAAATTGTGAATTTATTATATCTTGAATTATGGTCAAATGGTTTTCAATTATTAATTTAGAATTTATTTATTGCAATTGGGAGATTTATGAATTAATATTTATTTTTGGATTAGGAAAAATACCAAGTGGCAAGATAAATTTACACATGAATAGAAATAAGTGACACATGGCATGAGATAATTGGGTGAAAAATGGAATGGAGATTGAGAGACAAATGGACTAGTTATTAAAAGACATTTAGAACCATAAGAAGAAGACATGTGGCAAGTGACAAGTGTCACAACACTTGCCACACACCTTAACCTACGACACTCACATAAGACATAAATATCTTTGTTTTTCATTTTTACCACATGCTTTTTTCTTCTTCTTTCTTCTTCTCCATTCACGATATTCACAACCCTCACACTCACAACTTTGGGTTGCCTAAGATTCTGCACTTTAACATCCGAATATTCTATTACCTTCTTCTTGTTGATGGAACCCAACCTATTCCTCCTTAAAATGGTGATGATCGTGTAAGCTTGGAGGGGCTAGGTTAACTCACGATTTCAGGAAGTTTTGGAGTTGAAAAAGTAAGTATAATCTTGATCTTCATGTTTTGTTTTAATAGAAAAATTTATGATGATTATTTAAGGATGGATTAATAGTGATAATGGTGTTATGAGTGTTGGACTGTTGATGAATAAATGGAAACATTTGTGTTCTATTTTTGTTCAAATGATAAATAATAGTTTATGAGTTGTAGTATAGATGATTTTGAGTTGGGATTGAGGTGAATTTGATGAAGAATTGAAGTCTAAATAATGAACTATGAAGAAAATATTTTGGATTTAGTATGTAAGGGTTACTATCTGGAAATGTTTGAAAGAAAATGGAGAGTAAATTTTCGGATGACACATCCCACGATCGTAAGAATGCTTCCACGATCGTGGGAAACGCATTGAAAGTGAGATCTTCTCTTTTGTGTGATTTTTGAACGAACTAAGGATAAGTTACTTTACTTTGGTGCATTTAGACTTGATTGAGGCTTAAAATGAACCTAGTTTGATGCTTAATTAATTGGTTAAAGGGTTGATAAGATTAGGTTGTTAATTGATGTTATAACTAAGGAATGGATTTGTTAGATATCATGTATCTAAAATCTAGAAATTTATTAGTATTATAGGTATAAAGGTGTTCTTAAGAATACAATTGTGATTCAAAGGAAACGAGTAAAGTGTATTAGGTATGAATGAATGAGAATTAGGATAGTTTGTGATTATATGATGCTAGAAAAGGATTAGTGAATATATGATTGATGAATTTAGAATAATCAAGTTTACTTGAGGTATAAACCTAACTGCAAACCAGACATATACAAGCTATAATGGTTGAATGATTAAGAGTTATGATTTAAGGATACATACGCAGAAAAATCGATTGAGCGTTCATTGTACATAACACACACACATATACACACACACATACACACACACACACATATATATGTATGATTGAATATTTATACGATTGAGCAACTTAGTAATGTGTAAAATATTTATGTATTGCATGAGTTTAGATGCACAAGTCAAACGCCAACATCCAGACATTACCGATTCGTCAATGCAGTAGCTAATCTGGAGCTTATTGTGAGTCAACCTAGATATTTTCTCACTAGAATTGATTTGTTTCAATTTAAATTTCAGTTGTTGAATTGTTATTGACGTGATTAAGATAATTCCAGACATTTATGATCTGAGGAGTTTGATATTTGAGATTGTATTGGGAGTGATTCCTAATTGTATGTGAATCTGGAAAAATATATGTACTCAACTAAATATTGAATGCCAAACTTAGATCCGATGAATATGTGAAAATGATTGTGTACCATAAATGATAGGTATTAATAGCATATTTTATGAAATGATGCATTTCATCACATTGATATGCATGATTAGATAAAAGAGTTGTGATCGAAGTAACTAGTGAAAAAGAGGTTAAAGCTTAGTAATGTGCATAAAGAGCCACAGGCTCAGTTATTAATGAGCTAGGTATCCACAATGGGTACAAGACAGTAAATGAAATGAGCTCGATATTCACAATGGATGTAGGACAATGAAAAGACGCTTAGTCATAACAAAGTAAAAATAAAAGTGGAGTCATATATGCATTTTCATATACAAATTGATATGTATTATATAAATGATTGAAATGAATTATTTGGGTTGTCTGAAATAGAAATGCAAAATAGTGTATATAAATTGTATTTGTTGTAGCACGATGAAATGTGAAGTGATATTCAATATTTGATGATATGACTTATCTGTGAATTGGTTGAGAATTGTCCCTGTGTTTGATATGAGTAAGCACATCAAGGATGGTTCACTCATTGATACAAACTCATCAAAATTACAAACATTGATTTTCAGGTATGAGAAAGACCTAGCTTTTAAGGCAATCTAGTAGAAGTCTAGTACTTGCATTTTGGAAATCAAGAATGACTCAAAGGGCTAGTTAGCTGATACTAAGGAGTTAGAATAATTTTATTTAGTTCTCATTTCATGTAATACATATTGTAAAAGAGTAGTAAACTCTCAGATGTTTTTAGTAGCATAAATATATGTATTGTGAAATGTAATGTTATAGTGTAAATATGTTTAGGAATGAATTGAGAAGTTGACCTTTAACTACTTATGTTCTGTATGATGCCATAATAAGTGAATGTGATTGCTCTAACATGTCATTTTCATAAGGTATATTTTTGAATGTCCTCTAGATGTTTGGGTATAAGCTCTGCAGTAGTGGTGTGTTATAAGGTTTTGGTGTCAGAGCATGGTTTGACATCCTTAGGGACATATAAGAACATTTGGACATGATATATAGTGAGAGACTCGTATAGTAATCAAGGTTATTGTTTATTATAGGTCATCTGCTATACGAGATCAAGTTGCAGAGTCAGCTAACCTAGAGTCTGTAGGAGCCAATAGAGAGCCTCCAGTACCTCAGTCTGACCAAATGCCTCAGAGAATTCTTGAGAGGAGAGAAAGGAGGTATGATAAACTTAGGAAGCAAGGGACTATAGACTTTTATAGAAGTACATAACCTGCTGAGGGAAAAGGTTAGCTAAAGAGAACAGAAAGGGTATTTGATCAGATGAACTATGAGTCTGACGAGAAGTTTGACTAAGCGGTCTTGTTACTACAATGTCCAACCTATCAGTGGTAGAAGACAGTTCCCAGCAGTGCCATCTAACTTTGTAATTTAATGTGGGAAGACTTCCTAAAAGTCTTTAAGGGGAACTTTATGCCAAAGATCTATTTGGATAAGAAGATGAAGGAGTTTCTAGATTTGAAGCAAGGAAGCCTCACTGTAGCCAAATACGAGATACAATTTAATGAATTAATAGAGTATGCTACTGTCTTTATGCCAACTAAGGAGGATAAATGTAAACGGTTTGAGGATGGATTGAATATGGAGATCAAGATGAGATTGACTATTACTAATTTAGGTAGTTTTACGAAACTATGAGCTGCTCCAATCAGAGTTGAATAGCTGTTAAAAGATGAACAAGGAGAATACAAACAAGAGTTCAGAATGAAGAGATATGGTGAGTCTCAAGTTGATTATGGCAGGAGCTTCAATAAATGCCAGAATAGATTGTTTTGATCATAGACTAGATTAAGACAGTAGGGACTAGACCGAGAGGTAGTTTTGTACAGAATGGTATTGGTACAGGTCCAGTATCAGGAGGACAAACACTACAGATGCCTACTTATGAACACTGTGGAAAGAAACATAATAGAGAATGTTGGAAGATATCAGGAGCTTGTCTTCGATGTGTCTCTTTCGAGCATCAGATTAGAGACTGTCCTGTAACTTTTGAAGCACAGTCTAGAGCAAAAAGAAAAATAGTGATTGAAATGACTGTCCAGTAGAGAGAGCTAGTGGATCGGGACAGAGAGGCAGAGGTAGAGGCATAATAAGTTCAGCTGGTCCTAATGTCAGGACTGAGGTATGGATTAACCAACCACAGTCTTAGGCTAGGGTCTAAGCTATTACCAGATAGGAGACTCAGAACTCTCGAGATTTTGTAGCAGGTGTGTTATATGTCTTTCAAAGCATTTACATTGTTAGCTCTAGGATCTAAGCATTCATTCATCATACCATATCTAGCATCTAAACTACATTGTGAGAGAGAGATGTTGAATTGTGATTTATAAGTGAGTGCACTGGTAGTTAGTACTACAGTGATTGGGGAAGTGTGTAAAGGGTGCATGGTTTGGGTTGATCAGGCAAAGTTATAAGCTGATATGATAGTATTGCCCTTGAAAGAGATAGACCTAATCTTAGGTATGGATTGGCTTATTGCTCATAGGGTTATGATGAGCTGCTACACTAAGGACGTTATTCTTGAATCTCCTAATTAGCTGAGAGTAATATTTTGAGGTATTAGTCATCATTACAAGAAAAATGTCATTTTGTGATGGAAATTATCGACAAAAAACATAAACATTCCATCAGTAAATAAGTTTAACGACGGACTTTACCGACAGACAAAGGAGTCATAGAAATGGTTGTAACTAATAATTACCGACAAAAAATAAGGATTCCATCTGTAAATTACTGATTTAACATTAATTATTTGCCGACAATTTATTTTGACTGTTAGTAAATATATCGACAGACGATGTTATTCCATCTACAGATGTACTAACAGTTTGCTCCTTTCTGTTGGTAAGTTTGTTAAAATGTTACTGACGGTTATGTTTTTTCTGTCGATAATTTTACTAAAGGTAGTTTATTCAGCCGTTGGTAAATTTAGCAACAGAATTGGTTATTCCGTTTGTGATTACCAACGGTTAGTCATTTTTTGTCGATAAATGCAATTGATTTACTAACGGAACTACAACTACAAATTTCTGTTGGTAAATCAACCAAAATTTTGTTAAAAAAATGTATGTCAACAATTCTTATTTGATGATGTTATGGTTGATGCATAATTTAAAAAATTATTAATTTAAGTATACATTTAATTTGTTTAGATAGAAATTTGATTGATGATATAAAGCTAAAAATATCTTAATTGATAATAAAAATATTACACTATACATAATAAGTATTTGTAATTCAAATTAACTGACCAAAAGTAAACTATTCATCTGGTGACGGCGGATGGTCTGATTGGTGCGATGAGGTGCTATCCCTACCCTTCAACCGATCCACATCATTGTAGTGCTGAGCTATATACTCCATCGATTGTTGCAACTGAGTTGCCAATGTTTGTACTGTGCTCCGAAGCTGTTGCACTTCATTAGTTTCAGAGCACCTACTAGATGCTACTGTATTGGACGTAGAGGATTGCGAATAACATGTGTTCGCAAATGAACCTAAGTTGAATATCCACCCACGATGATCCCTACCACCTATTGCATGAAGATAAGTTTCAGTCTCATCAACATCTCCAAATTGTTGAGACTGTCGTTGAATGCTTTCTTGTATTTGCTCCTATCAGAAGACAACTTTTATATTAGTAAGTGATAATTATTAAACATTAATATTAAACCATAAATTTCACATACATTTAATTCTCTACAACTGCTGTTGATGAATGTCACACCGTCATGATTTTTAGTGTGAGTGTTCAAAAAGAGCTGACGAGGTGTAGGCCTCATGCCCATAGGCTTTGCCTGCATAAGAATAAAATGTTATAAGTGTACTATAATTTATAAAAATTTCGATAGAGTTTCCTCTATTTTTATGGCACCAGAAATTTATAACATTATCATTTTCAATAAGAAACACATATTTTCATTCCAAAATTCACACATCAAATTCAATTGAAATATAATAAAGAAAAGAAATGAGAATATAAACGTAAAGTGTAGATACTTACAAGTCTCTCTGCATGCTTACGGTGAGTAATAGATCCTCCTATATATACGAGAAGACTCTCTCCCCCTGGTCCTCTATGTCTGTTGGCCGAATTGCGCTCTAAAATGGACATTACCTCAGGTGATGTCCAATACTGCTACCAACGACTTCATATTTCTTCAGAATGTAAGACGGTTATACATTGGCCCTGTGTATCGTAGCATCAAAGTCTCGATAATGTGTACTTGCTCGTCTCTCTCATACTCTATAGATGATCGCGTCAAATTGAGAATCCTAAATTGTTTCTAAAACAAAAGGAAAAACATTCGATAAATACTTATGATGTAATAATATTTATCTAATTAATGTACAAAACTGTTAATTAAAAAAGAAAATAATAATTTTTTTACCTCAAACTCACGATAGTAAAATTCCTTTATCGCTTGAGAGATATTCTTCCATATATAACCCTCAAGATCAATCTTTTCCTTGAATTTTGATGTCATGTTTCTTGAGCACGGTCCAGATAGAAATAACATAATATAAAAACAAATAAATTTATACCATTTTTAAAATTTAAACATGTAACTTAATTATAAACATATAATGTTTCATGTATTTCACTTACATATTATTGACAATTATGATGTAAGTTCTTCCATCGGGTCCCTCAACTCCAGGCTGGCTGTCCTCTCTTTCATCCGCATTATTTACCCCTGATATCTCTGTCGATATAGAGGTAGAGAATGATGTAGGGTGGTGGATGGTTTAGTAGCAAGTATGGAAGTTGATGCCTCATCTGCAAGTGTAGTAGGTGGAAGGGAAGGAGGTGATTCAGCTTCAGCTGCTATATTATGAGATGCTTCACCTGTACAATAAGTACCTCCAAATTGTAGTCTGAATCTTGGTCGAATCATATCCTGTCTTCCCTTTGGTGGCATATTTCAACCTGAAATTAATATTTGATCAAATTTTGTATAAATATTACAATTTGATTTCAATATTTTATACAATACACTTAAAAGGAAGTAAGTGATTTGTTGAATATAATATTCAATTACAAACACAAATTAATCGTTGTCGCCACTTAATTGTAAATTAAAATCATCTTCTTGTTCTAAAGAATTTGAATCAAACTCAGGCTCTTCTTTAGATCTTTGGCCCATCTCATCCTCTTCAAATAAAATTTCAATATATTCATTACATGGATCGTTCAAAGTTTCATTATCCTTATATACGACAGATGCATTTATTTCATAAGCATCTTCTTGAAACGCTTCACTTTTAATTCTTTGTTCTCCTTTTCCACGTGATTAAAAAACACCCCTAGGTTTAACTTTGCAAATAGCCAACCAATCTAACTTATCTTGTTGTAAGTTGGAAAAAGGGACATAATACACCTAGATCACTTGCATTGCCAACACAAAAGGTTCAAAATGTCAAAATCTTCTTCGCTTGTTGATTTTAACTAGATTGTATCAGCTATGCACTTTTGTACCAACATTTGGAGTTGGATCAAAACAATCACACTTAAATATCACACTTCTCTTTATTGGCAATGCAGGGTACTCAATTTCAAGTATCTCAATAAATTTGCCCTAGTAATCCATCAATTCTCCCTGTATGCAAACTCCACTATTTATTGTTTCCATGCTATAATCATGATATTATGTAGGATATTTGTATCCATTAATGAAATACACTAGATATGATTTAACAGTTCGCAAAGGTCCTTTCACAAGATCAGATATGAACTTGTTCTCTATTGGATTTTCTAAGGCGTACAGAAAAGAAAATATCATATTAAATAGCATAATGTCATTTGAACACTTAAATCCTATAATTCAATCATTTCAATATTTGTAAGTCAAAACTTACATATTGCTCGAACCATCGAGGAAAATGTCTTCCAAATTTTTTATTGATATCATCCTGTGATTTGTCAGACATGAGCTTGGGTAACAATTCCTCGTATAATCTAAAAATATTATTATGTATTTCAGTTATGAATAACACTAAATTTCAAAACCAAAATAATCACTTGATACTTACTGCACGAAAGGTTGAACCTTTTGACAGTTTAATAAAATGTAACCATGGGTAGTCTCAATTTCTTCCTTTGTTAACATTTTTCTTGTTGAATATCCATATGTTCATCCAAGATATGTGATAATGGATAAGTTACCATCAGCATCACTAGTTCTGTAACATCCCGTTTCCAGAGAACGGGTCGGACTAGAGAAACGGGTCCAGGTGTGATAAATTGCCACACCTCATGCTCATGCAGTTGTAAATAGTGAGTTTTGTGCATATAAGGATTTAGTGTACATGCGTTCATGACAATTATCCCGGTAGAAGAGTGAATAAGTGATCTTTGAAAAATAGGTATTGTAAGTGATAAATTGAATTGGAGAGGTCCATAGTGATTCTCTAATTTTTAGAG
>JAOQML010013136.1:0-12153 GCA_027568935.1 Erythroxylum urbanii | reverse complement strand
TATTCACAACTGCATGAGCATGAGATGTGGTAATTTACCACACCTGGACCCGTTTCTCTGGTCCGACCCGTTCTCTGAAAACGGGATGTTACAATGAGGACCCAAACGAGCATATTGTGAATTTCCTTGAGATCTATGATACTTCTCGATATCACCAGATACCGGAGGACGTGGTTAGGATTAGGCTGTGTCCTTTCACACTTAGAGATAGAGTGAAAGATTGGTATCATTCACTGAGCCTCGCTAACATCACGACGTTGGATAGCTTATGCATGCCTTTCTAGACAAATACTTCCTATTAATGAAGACCATAAAGATTATAAAGGAAATCACTAATTTCCAATAAGGTGATGGGGAGTCAATTTAGAAAGCATGGGAGTGATATAAAGACCTGCAGAGGAAGTGCCTATACCATAACTTACCTAAGGAGTTCCTTCTACAGACATTCTACAACGGATTAAAACCACCTACTAGAGGCACGATTGATGCAGCGTCGGGAGGATCTTTGATGTGAAAGACGGTTGATAAGGCAGAGGAGTTGATCGAAGAGATTGCTAGTAATAGCTGCCTATGGACGAGTGAGCGAGGTAGGCAGCCCATGACTTTTAGAGAGCAGAAGGGAATTGTCGCAGTCAATCAAATGACAGAGATGCAAGCTAAGATCAACAATTTGACGTGACAACTCAGCAATATGAAGATTTCATCTTTAACCCAAGTCAAAGCCATACAAGTGAAGTGTGAACTCTATGGTCAGCTAGACCATGACATTGTGGATTGCTACTTGATGAGAGAGGACAACCAGGAGCACGTAAACTATATGGGAGCGCAGTTTGGACAAGGAGGTGGAATCAATCCCTACTCTAACACTTACAACCTCAGGTGGAAGAATCACCTTAACTTCTTCTAGTTGAACAACAATAGAGAGCAGTTCCGGCCTTAGGGGAAATCGAGCTTTCATTAGGATAAAGCAAGCTCAATGGAGGAGGCATATAGGAGGCTCGAAAGCAAATTTGAGCAAGTAATGAAGAATCATGCCTCGTCCATGCACAATTTAAAAGTCCAATTAGGCCAGTTAATAGAGGCTATGTCGACTCAAAATACTGGAACTCTTCTGAGCAACACCAAGTCTAATCTAAAGGAACGTATCGTGGTCATCAGTTAGACCCAAGATGGAGAACCTGAACGAGTGCATGAGGAGGAAGAAGAGAAAGGAAAAGGTGAAGAAAACCTTCTAAAAGAGTCCTTGAGCAAGTCAATTAAAGTAACCTGATAGGTATTTCCGCACCAATTTTTTGTTCAGCAGGAGTTATATGAAAAGAGGGAAGCAGAGAAGTTATAGGAAATTGAGCCAAACAAGGTCAAGGAAGTGATAGAACAAATACAGACGAAGTTGAAATTATAGGAGTCTGTCGTAAAGAAAGGTAAGGAGCGACCATTGGAAGACTACCCCAACATAGCGAAGAAGAGAGATGACCTAGGGGACTTTTTCATCCCCTATAGTATCAATAGGATCATTATAGACAAGGAATTTGTAGATTTAGGCGCGAGCATAAACATGATGCCCTGTACCTTCAGTGAGTTAGTGCCAACCAAGTTTTTGGTCAAGACAACCGATAGAACATCACGTAGACTGATAGGAATTATACAGGATATGTTGGTGAAGGTTGGTAAATTTATCTTTCCCATGGACTTCTATTTTTTAGACATAAGAGAAGAGGACACCCCAATAATTCTTGGTCGACCATTCTTGGCCACTGTGTGCTCAATTATTAATGTTGATGGGGGTAAATTAACTCTACTAATAGCGAAGGAGAAATTGACATTCAAGGTAACTACAAGAGAGTACAAATCTCCTTCACCTCCAGTGGATCTTAAAGAACCCGAACCTTGAAGCAAATGGGAGGACATAGAAGATCCTGAGAATGCTTTTAGGAAGAAGCGCTAAAGAAGGAGAAGGCAAGGAAAGGAAAATTATACGGACGGTGATAACTACAACATGGTAGCTAAAGTGCAGACTTTGATATTAGTGAAGATGCTACCATCGAACCATTAATTCCAACCATCATGAGCTTAATGGAGCATCGAGCTACTGATGTTAAAAAAAGTGCTACATGGGAGACAACCCATAAAAAAGTAGTTCTTTGTTAATTTTGTTCGAACATTTGAAATTTATTTTTAGTTAGGTTCATTTTTGTTGAAAAAAATCAGAAAAGGAATCGGACTTCAGAAATTATGTGGAAGATGTTCAAGCATGAAAAGAGAGGCGGATAAGGGATAGGAAGTGAAATTGAACCAAATTGGAAAAAGAACAAAGCAAGAATTTGATTGAGTGTATAGCCGCCGGCCATGACTATGGCCTAGCAAGTCACGATCGTGGCCTGTGATTGAGCGTGCGCTAGATGGTAAGCTGCATGCCATGATCGTGGCATAGAAGACCATGATTATAGCCTACGACTATGCAGAAAAAGGGAAGAGTGCGAAAAATTTTAAAACAACTTACCATTTTACCCTTTTTACCACCTATATATTCAGTTCTAACTTTACTTTCACTTTCACTTTCATTTTCAATTTATCTCTCTAGAATTCAAGCATTCAATCACTCTTACATCCTCTAGAATTTTGCAACTTTTAAAATTTTCCCAATTTCTACCAAATCATGCCACGCATTAAGCAATCAGCCTGTCGGGAACCATATGGACGAGAACAAGTTACATACTGGGGATGAAGAAACCAAGCAGTAGATTTTGGAGTACCTTTACCAATTTATACTGAGGAGGAAGGTACTCATTTCTGTTCCTTTCATTCTAGACAAATTTTAGTTCCCAAGTTTTTTGACTTTGACACAGTAGATAGGATAGAATTGCGTGAGTGGATAGAAAACCCAATTGAGAGGATCTAGTAGGCTCAATTTATTCGAGTTCAATTCCCTGTTTATGAGGAGCTTACACTGGAATTTTTCACAATCCTAACCTTTTGACCCCAAGAATACAAAAGAATTATGGTTTAGATTGGGAGGACAGGCATATGAATTAAATGTTGAAATCATGTGCGGAATGTGTGGATTCCACAAATCCACCATCATCGATCAACATGATGGCTTCTGTCTTTCTTAATACTAGCATAAGCTTACCAGAATTGAGCGATTCTATATAAAGAATGCTCACAATAACTTCATACGATCCCATGAACACTTGTTATTGCATAAATTTATGTGTCAGCTGGTCTTTGATAAGACCGAAACCAACAATTGTTCTACCAAGGAACTTTTTATACTGTGGTGCATTGACCACAGTGTTCCAGTATGCACATCCACCCATATCCTGAATGCCATTATTGTGACTCTGTGTAAGCGGAGCAACTATCTTGGAATAGGATAAATAGTGTCTGCCATTGCAGAATATTTTTGTGTGGAACAGAGGGGGTTAATAGTTCACCTCCCTGACTTCCTCAATCACATTCACTTATTCCGGGCTGAGATCATCCATTCCACAAACATGACATTTAGGGACATCAGCCAAAAGACACATGTTCAGATCAGAGTGGGTTAGGCCAGTTCAAGCTCAGCACCACCTCGGCAGGTACAAGAGGAATCCACCAGTGAAGAATTCGAGGAAGAAGCGAAAGAAGAACAAGGTTGGAAGAAGGCGTTGGATGCAATCACAGAGACTAATAAGACACTTATAGAGATGGCACAAACAGAACGATGCCAGAGCTGGGATATTCGACTGATTCATCGATATTTCGAGTCTCAAGGAGTTCAATTGCCGCCTTTGACACCATCACCACCTCCGTCTCCTTAGGATTTACACCTAACCCAATTTTTCGTTTCCAAATTAGGCTTCAATTCTATTTTGTTTTTATGTTTATATTTATATTTATTTTTATTTGTTTACTGTCACTTTAATTTCTGTTTTATCATTACTTGTTTATGTGATTTGTGCCTCCTTCTCACAATAAGGACAATATGTTGTTCAAGTGTGGGGAGGGATTTTGTGTTTTTTGGCTTTTGAACATGATTTTCATACTGTATGATAGTTATTAGGTTGCATTGGGTGAACTGTTTGAATGTATCAATGACTTAGATGAGTGAAATTTGATTAATTTTAAACATAGTCTAATAGGTTGTAAATGGTCATTAGCTCGCAAACTTAGTGAATCAGGGGCTCTTTGGATAAATATACAGCTTAATTAGGACTTAGTGTAAATTTAGCATACTTTAGGTTGTCACATTCATTCATAATTTGAAGCCCTTTAACATAAGTAGTTAACTAGTATTTTTCTTGAAAATGAATAGCTAAAAATAACAAGGTAGTTGAAAAAAGTTCTGTTAATAAATTACTATTTTGCTGACCTTTGGGTTATGAATAGAGCTAGTAGCCAGTTGAAAATGTGATAATAGCTGAGTAACCGAATCAACACACATCACAAATGTGTGCCTTCGCATCAAAAGACTATAATGACATTTCAACCAAGCTGTTAATAAATGACTTAGTCAAGTAACCGGATCGACATTCATCACCAATGTTTGCCTCCTAGTAAAAGACTAAGTCCATAGTTTAAAAATAAAAATTGTTCTTAATAAAAATCTACCAAACTCGTAATAAGCTTGAATTTTTATGAAAATGTACTTAGGAATAGTTACAGAGTCTGAAGGACCAAAGAATTATTAATGTGTGTGTAAAATTGAAAAGCGTTATTAAATTAGCACTTAGATCCCGATTAACTTGTATATTTAGTTTGAAGCCCTTAGATAGATTTTGCAGGTTAGAAATAACTTGTCAGATTATGTTCAAGATTAAATTTGTTTTATGAAGTTGAAACCATTGTCTCATTTTTACATTGTGTGCTTTGTTTTTGTTATGTTTGTTGTCTTGTTTGCTTGAGGACAAGTAAACGTTTAAGTGTGGGGATGTTGATAGTTGTCAATTGCATTGTGTTTTAGGTTTTAATTTGTTTAGTATTCAGTGTTAAATTGAGTGTTGAGTGTGTGTTTATGTATTAATTGTGTTAGTTTATGGGTTTAAGTGTTTTTATGGGATAGTATGAGTCTTTGAGCTTAATTGTTATATTTTTTAGGTACCTTGATGGGTTTGTTAGTGTTTTAGGGTAAATGGTGAAGAACAGAGAAGGTTCAAGGAGTTTTTGGGCCAAAGGCATAGCCCACGATTGTGGCACAGCAGGCCACGATCGTGACAGACAAGGATGAGCCAGAGCAACTAATCCATGGTCGTGCACATGGGGGCACGGTCGTGACAGAAAGTTTCCATTCAGGCCACGATCGTGCACATTAGGCCACGATCGTGCACAAAAGCCTATGTCTGGCTGAAGCAAAAACTCAAGTTTCGTAAGATTTTTTAGACCATTTCGACCCCAACTTTGCCCTAAAATGCCCAAAGTATAAATATAACATTATAAGAAAGATGTAGCAACCTAGAGAGTTGTGTAAGAGAGCCATCACATCAGCCAATTTTGAGAGAAAACCTATAGAGAAATAGAGAGATTGAGGAAGGAGACGAAGGAAGAGAGACACAGAGACGAAACTAGACGTGACTTACTTCCCAAAACAGGTGGTTTCTCGCTATTGCTGCCTCTGCAATTCTGTTCCTGACAGTATTTTCTATTTATTCAATTTTATTTATGTATGAAATTGCAATATTCATTAAAAATAGGTTGTGTTGAATGTTGAGTTTTGTCTATACTTACCTTTGGGTTTTTAATTCTTAAGATTAATAAAGTTTAATTGATTGTGTTATTGTTGATTTAATTATAATTCAATTTCTGTTCGTAATTATTTGACAATAAACTGAGAAGGTGAGTCGAGTGAAAATAATCAATTTGGGCTAACGAGAGTTAGGTAAATTGATAGATAAGAATTGGATTAAACTAGTAGAATCGTGTAACGAGAGATCGAGCATAGTTTTCCAGTATGTTAATAGAAAATTTTAGAACTATTTTAGGTGTTGGGTAAATTGTGAGTCGAGAGATCATAATTCTATAATTTAATTTAGGGATCATTAATTAGAGTTAAGGATTATAACTCGAGAGAAAGTAATCTACCCTAGAACTATCTAGACCCATTAATTCAATAATTACATAATTGGTTAGATTTCATTAGCTTCGGATTAAAATCCCCTTTCTCTTATTTGATAGTTTCTAGGTTGATTTTTGGATTGGGTTGTGTGATTTTGCTATTTTGTTGATATCTCTGCATTTTAATATTGATAATTGATTGTTTGATTGATTTATTTCCTACATTAGTTTATTTTTTTAAATTACTATAATTTAGTACGACCTTAGATTTTAAGACTAGTTAGCCCTCCTCGTAGGATCGATACCTTAGCCATTACGCGAACGACCCGTGCACTTGCGAAATTTACCAAGGTTAATAAATATTAAAACTTAGCATGTGTAACCTTGCGATCAATTTGCTAAGCCCATCATTGACCTCATTATGTCTAACAAGGTTCTGTTTCTCCTTTCTACCACACTATTGTGTTGCGGCGTTTAAGGTAGAGTCCACTGGGATATTATCCCATTATCTTTAAGATAATTTAGAAACTCTTGGCTTACCCACTTTGATCTGATCGAAATGGTTTAATACTTCTACCTAACTACTTCTTTACCCCATTTTTGAATTCTTTGAACTTTTCAAAGTCCTCAGAATTGTATCTCATAAGATACACATACCATTTCGTGAATAATCATCGATAAAGGTAATAAAATTTATAAAACCACCTTTGGTACATATAGACATCGGACCACACACATCTGAATGTATTAAGTCCAATAGCCCAATAGTTTTTTAACCCTTTCCCTTAAAGGGTAACTTTGTCATGTTGTCTAATAAGCAAAATTCACATGTGTCATATGATTCATAATCAAATGACCCTAAACTACTACATTGGTGTAGTTTTGTCATGCGTCTATCACTTATATGGCCAAGGTGACAATGCCATAAGTATGATGATTTCACATTATCTCTTTTTTCTTTTATTGTCATTGATATTTAAAACTGTGTTGTACATATCTAATACGTATATTCCATTGCATAATGTACCTATAGTACAAAGCATTCCATTCAAACTAACAGAATAGCCATTGTTACTAAAATTTAAATGGAAAATAACTTTATTAAGACTAAAAACTGAAATAATATTCTTAGTCAATACAGGTACATTGAAACAATCATCCAATGCTATTAGAAACCCAATAGGGAGTGTCAGTACATAGGTTCCTACAACTAATACAGCAACTCTTGCTCCATTGCCTACTGTCACACATCGCTCAATTCCCCCTTTAAATAGAGAGGTTATGCTAGAGTTCACTAGAAGATTCCATACAATTATACCATATTCAAGATAAGGCTAGAGATGGGTGGAAGACTCTAGAACCTTGTAGATATTTGTAGAGTATCCTTGAATATGTAGATAGTTGTAGAGAATTCTAGAAGGCTATTGTGAGCCATTGGATCAAATAGATCCTAGCCGTCTATTGAGGAGGTGTAAGGCTATAAATAGCTAAGGGACTTCATTTGTAAGATGCCTAGAGATATAGAGAGGTAGAGAGCTTAGAGTGTTCTTACTTTGTAAAGCTTCTTGTTCAATATAAGCATTCTCCAAGTTTCCCCATTATTGTTCTTGTTTTATCACACATCTTTGCTAACGTGTGCTAGCTTTGTTTATAGCATTCGAGGGAGAAGGCTGACTTAGTTGTGGGAGATACAATTAAGTGCCGCACGGTTTGTTGGGAAAAGACCAAGTCTGTGACAGTTGGTATCAGAGCCAAAGGTTGAGCTCGTTGTTGCTTAGTGAAGATGTCGGGAACAAGTGAGACTACCAACATTAGAGAGGAGAAGAAGATCGCTAGGGGGAGATCAAGGTCGAGGGACGTGTTGGTTGAAATGAATGGAAGGCTCGTGAAGATGGAACTCCGAAGGGCAAGAGAAGTTCGAGGAGGTAGACCAACGCATCGAGGAACTCAAGAAGGAGAGAGAAGATTTCAAAGGGGAGATGCAAGGTGCCATGAGCATTGCCGCTTTCGCATGTCAAGACCAAGTGAAGGCCTTGGAAGAGACCTTTCAAGCCGAGATTCTTCACCTTAAAGAAAAACTTGCAAAGGTTGTGGATGAGCTAGTCCTTAACAAGAGGACGATTGTTCAAGAGGGAAGCAATGCCGCACTAACGGTGGTCTCTACTCTTTCGAGGGTTGACATTCCAAAACCAAAGGCTTACAAGGGGACAAGGAACGTGAAGGAGGTAGATAATTTCTTTTAGAGCTTGGAGCAGTACTTTAAAGTACTTGGTGTCATAGAGGATACCAAGAAGATCACTGCCACTCTCTACCTCGAGGATACCGCGATGGTATGGTGGAGGAGAAGGCATGGTGACATCGAGAGGGGCACCTGCACCATCGATACTTGGGATGAGTTCAAGAAAGAACTCAAAAGGCAATTCTATCCTGAGAATGCCGAGTTAGAGGCAAGAGCTAAGCTGCAACGTCTCACACAAAAGGGGAGCATACGGGACTATGTAAAGGAATTTTCTGAGGTGCTTCTGGAGATCCTCGACTATCTAGGTAAGGAAGCACTCTTTGCTTTTATGGATGGTTTACAAAATTGGGTGAAATTAGAGATTCAAAGGCGTTGTGCCTAAGATCTCGCTACTGTTATTTCCATTGCCGAGTCTCTTATTGAATTCAAGAAGCCAGAGAAGCCCAAGTCTCACAAAGACAAGGGTGGCAAGGGAAAGTGTGGGGGAGATAACCATCAAAGCAAGGAGGGCTCCTACAAGTATGGCAAGCACAAGGAGGGTGGCTATAGGGAGGATAAATGGGGCAAAGATCCGATAAAATGCTTCTTTTGTAAGGGAACATATAGGGCTAGAGAATGCTCAAAGAAGAGCAAGCTCTCTGCCTTAATTGAGGAATGAGAGGAGCAACAACATTCCGAGGAGACCAAGATGGGGTCTTTGCAAATCTTAACTGCCATCAAAGGCAAGGTCGAAGTGCCCAAGTCCGAGAAGAAGAGACGTTTGTTCGTGGAGGTTAAGGTGGGTAACCAAGCCGTGAAAGCTCTAGTGGACACAGGTGCTACTCATAACTTCCTCGAAGTTAAGGAAGCTAATCTGTTGGGCCTCAAATTTAGCAAGGAGCAAGGGTGGCTCAAACCCATAAATTTCAAGCCAAAGTCTACCTTTGGAGTTGCTCGTGGCGTCAAAGTATGCCTAGGTGAGTGGTCTGGCCTTGTGGACTTTTCAATTGTTCTAATGGATGATTATCCAATTATGCTTGGTATGGATTTCATGGATCGTGTCAAGGCCTTGTTGATTCCTTTTGTCGATACTATGTGTATATTGGAGGAGGGGAATACGTGTATGGTGCCTTTGTCACAAGAGGCAAATCTACAAGCCATGTAACTTGCCAAGGGTGTTAAAAAGGCACAACCCACATTCTTGATGGCACTTAAGGAGAAGGACCAAGCCTTATCACAAGGTCTACCCAAGGAGATAACCCACATCCTTGAGGAGTTTAAGGATGTGATGCCTGCGGAGTTACCGAAGAAGCTCCCACCAAAGCGAGAGGTGGATCACAAGATCGAGTTAGTCCAAAGTGCAAATCCACCCTCGGCGGTACCTTATCGAATGGCGCCTCCCGAGCTTGAGGAATTAAGGAGGCAATTTAAGGAATTGTTAGATGCGGGATATATCCAACAATCGAAGGCTCCATATGGTGCACCTGTGCTTTTTCAAAAGAAGCACAATGGGTTACTCTGATTGTGCATTGATTATAGGGTGCTCAACAAGATCACCGTAAAGAACAAGTATCCCATCCCATTGATTGCCGACTTGTTCGATCAACTTGGAGAAGCAAGGTGGTTCACTAAGCTTGATTTGAGATCAGGCTATTATCAAGTGAGGATTGCAGAGGGAGATGAGCCAAAGACGGCATGTGTGACGAGGTACAGTTCCTTTGAATTTTTAGTTATGCCCTTTGGACTCATAAATGCACATGCCACATTCTGCACTCTCATGAATCAAGTTTTGCAACCCTTTTTGGATAAATTTGTTATGGTGTACTTGGATGATATTGTGGTATATAGCAAAACATTAAAGGAACATCTCATGCACCTACGGCAAGTTTTCCAAGTCTTAAGGGAAAACGAGCTATATATGAAGAAGGAGAAATGTTCTTTTACTCAACATGAGGTGATGTTTTTGGGGCACATTGTGGGAGGAGGCAAATTGAGGTTGGACAAGTCCAAGGTGCAAGTCATTCATGATTGGGAGCCACCAAGGAAGGTGTCCCAGCTACGTTCCTTTCTTGGCCTTGTCAACTACTATTGTAAGTTCATTAAGGGATATTCCCCCCTCGCGTCTCGCCTTACCGATTTAATGATGAAGAATAGAGCTTGGGTGTGGGATGCTAAATGTCAAGGAGCATTTTGAACCAAGCAGTGATGGAGGAACCAGTGTTAGCCCTTCCCGATCACACCAAGGCATATGAGGTACATATTGATGCTTCCGATTTTGCAATTGGTGGTGTTTTGATGCAGCATGAACATCCGATAGCTTACGAGAATCGTAAGTTAAATGATACCAAGCGCTACTATACCATCCAAGAAAAGGAGATGATCGCAGTGGTACATTACTTGTGAACTTGGAGGCATTACTTGTTGGGGTCCAAGTTCGTAGTTAAGACCGACAACGTGGCCATAAGTTATTTCCTCAACTAAAAGAAGTTGACATCGAAGCAAGCTAGGTGGCAAGCTTTCTTGGCAGAGTTCAATTTTGTGATGAAGTATAAGTCGGGCAAGGCTAATGTGGTGGCCGATGCACTTAGTAGAAAGGCCGAGCTAGCTACCATCACCAGTCCGAGTTTCCCTTTGGTGGATCGAGTCAAGGAGGGACTAGAGCATGACCCACAAGCCAAGAGTTTGATGGAGTTGGCAAGTCAGGGGAAGACACGCCAATTTTGGCTTAACGATGGGGTGCTTACTACCAAAGACGAATGAGTGTATGTGCCGAAGTGGCAAGGGTTGACGAAAGAAATCATCAAGGAGTGCCATGACTCCAAATGGGCGAGACATACTGGTGTGCATCGCACATTGGCACTTATAGAGCGTGCTTATTATTGGCCCCAAATGCGTGATGATATTGATCTTTATATGAAGACTTGTCTTGTGTGCCAGCAAAACAAGGTGGATCAACACAAGCAAGTGGGTTTTTTAGAACTATTGCCTATTTCGGAGAAGCTTTGGGAGAGTATCTCCATGGATTTCATCACATGTCTACCAAAATCCGATGGATGTGGCAACATTATGGTGGTTGTATATCGGTTCAGCAAATATGGAGTGTTCATCCCCATGCCTACAAAATTTATAGCCGAGGATGCAGCACGCCTATTCTTCCATCATATGGTGAAGTATTGGGGCATACCGAAGACAATTGTGAGTGATCGAGACACTCGCTTCACCGGGAGGTTTTAGATGGAACTATTCAAGCTATTGGGGTCTGAGCTCAATTTCTCTACGAACTTTCATCCTCAAACCGATGGCTAAACCGAGAGGGTGAATGCATTGTTGGAGTTATTTTTAAGGTATTATGTGAGTGTCAATCAGCATGATTGGGGCGAAATTGCTTGATATTGCCCAATTCTCATATAATTTGCAAAAGAGTGAGTCAACGGGAGCTAGTCCATTTGAGATTGCCATGGGACAACAACCGATGACTCCTCACACTTTGGCGATTGGATACAAGGGTGGTCTGATTCCTGCCGTATTCAAGTTTGCCAAGAGTTGGCATGAAAAAACTGACATGGAGCGAGCACACTTAGCAAGGCCTGCCAAGAGAATGAAGAAATAGGCGGATGTTAAGAGGAGACACTTGGAGTTCGAGGAAGGAGACTTAGTGTAACATCCCGTTTTCATAGAACGGGTCAGACCAGAGAAACGGGTCCAAGTGTGGAAAAGCAACACATCTCATGCTCATGCATTTGTTGTAAATAGTGAGTTTTGTACACATAAGAAATGTCTGTACATGCATTCATGACAATTTTCCCGGTATAAGTGGGAATAAATGGGTTTTTGAAAAATAGGTTTTGTGAGTGATAAATTGAATCGGAGAGGTTCATAGTGATTTTCCAATTTTTAGAGAATTA